>SJYQ01003532.1:790906-804626 GCA_006410935.1 Redunca redunca
AGGATTTGAAATAGCTCAACTGGAATTCCATCACCTCCACTAGCTTTGTTCGTAGTGATGCTTTCTAAGGCCCCCTTGACTTCACATTCCAAGATGTCTGGCTCTAGGTGAGTGATCACACCATCATGATTATCTGGGTCTTGAAGATCTTTTTTGTACAGTTTTTCTGTGTATTCTTGCCACCTCTTCTTAATATCTTCTGCTTCTGTTAGGTCCATACCATTTCTGTCCTTTATTGAGCCCATCTTTGCATGAAATGTTCCCTTGGTATCTCTAATTTTCTCAAAAAGATCTCTAGTCTTTCCCATTCTGTTGTTTTCCTCTATTTCTTTGCATTGATCGCTGAGGAAGGCTTTCTTATCTCTTGCTATTCTTTGGAACTCTGCATTCAGATGCTTCTATCTTTCCTTTTCTGCTTTGCTTTTTGCTTTGCTTCTTTTCAGTTATTTATAAGGCCTCCCCAGACAGCCATTTTGCTTTTTTGCATTTCTTTTCCATGAGGATGGTTTTAGTCCCTGTCTCCTGTACAATGTCATGAATTCCATTTTAGGTGATTAGATAATGGCCATCACTCCTTGTGCTATACGGTCAACCCTTGCTGCTTATTTATTTTATATATAGTAGTTTATATCTGTTAGTGCCATACTCTTAATTTGTCCTTCCCTCCTTCCCTCTCCCCTTTGGTAAATACAAGTTTATTTTCTGTGTCTCAGTCTGACAAATGATTTAATTTTTAAATACTAACAAATTATGGAGACATGCTGGAATTTTTGCATGGTGATTTTTTTTTTTTGGTGATGTTTTAAAAATAGACTTTTCTGAGTATTCTCAGAGGGACTTCCCAGATGGATCACTGGTAAAGAATACATCTGCCAATGCAGGAGAAGCAGGTTCGATCCCTGGGTCAGGAAGATCCCCTGGAGAAAGACATGGCAACCCACTCCAGTTTTCTTATCTGGAGAATCCCCTGGACAGCAGAACCTGGGGGGCTACAGTCCATAGGGTCTCAAGGGTCGGACACAATTTATCAACTAAACTACAACTCATAGAGTTCAGTCTTCATGTATCCCTGATGGCATGGCCTCTCCTGAGTCCGTGAATTGGAGTCATGCTTTTTTTTTTTTTTTAAATCAGCCCTCTCTGCATTCCAAACAGGTATTAAGATGGGCTGCATACAAATGATACCCCAAGTTAAACAAATTCCACAATAAGCAAGGAAAGTGAAGTCACGGGCAAACAAATGGATGGGCACAGCAACTCTGTGAGCTAGTTTCTGAAGTCCTGGGAGAGCCAGGCCTGAAAGACTCAGGTCGGAGCTGTACAAGGAGGGGGCAATCCAGAATCTCTGTTCATCCTGATTTTTTATTTAACTGTCTGAAGGGCAAGGAAACAGTATTAGGCTTCGGTTATTCCTCCCTTCCTCTGGCAATTGCTATTTCTGGTGTGTGCCGGGAGGCCCAGAGAAGGAGACTGGGGCTGTGGTTTGGGCTAGATTCAAAGCAAATGTCCAGCAGCTTGTGGGGCTGCAGCACAGAGGCCTCTTTGAGAAGCCGGTGCCCTCAGGCTGCACTCTGGAGGACCCTGAGCCACTCCAAGGTTTCAAAGCCACGAGGAGGAGCTCATGGACCACCCAGGGTCCCAGTCCTGGTCCCTCCGCCTCCTGCGCTCAGCCCTCCCACGTCAAAACTTATTTTCCCTCGGGAGCCATGGAGCAGGAATGGAATATGCACTAAAGACTTGGAGCTGGAATAGACCACCCAGTTTATCATCCATTCATTTGTTTGTTCTCACTGACACGTTCAACCATCAGGTATGGAACATCCTGTTATTATTCAGTCACTCAGTCATGTCCGACTCCATGGACTGCAGCACACCAGGCTTCTGTGTCCTTCGCCATCTCGGGGTTTGCTCAGGTTCATGTCCTTTGAGTCGGTGATGCTATCTGACCATCTCATCCAGCATCCCTCTTCTCCTTTTGCCTTCAATCTTTCCCAGCATCAAGGTCTTTTCCTGTGCCGTGGAACTTCCTGTCTGGCATTACAATGGGTGGAGGGATGGTCAGTGCTCTTGACTGCGCGTTTTAATGAAAGAACATCTTCAGACGTAGGTAATCCTGCCTCAGGACAAGCCCAAATCCAGGTCAGCACCGAGTGTACACCACACATGCCTGTATGCTCAGCGTCTACATCACGTCTGACTCTGTGTGACCCCATGTACTGCAGCCCGCCAGGCTCCTCTGTCCATGGGATTTCCCAGGCAAGGGTACTAGAGCGGGTTGCCCTTTCCTCCTCCAGGGGATCTTGCCCACCCATGGATTCAGCCTGGGTCTACTGCATTGGCAGGCAGATTCCTTACCACTAGCACCACCTGGGAAGCCCCAAAGTAAAGGAGAGGCTCCCTAAGGTACAGGAGAGACCTCCCAACCTAGCTGGGGCTGAGATGGGAGCTGAAAGCCTTTGTCTTCCAGTGCTACCTGGGCTAAGTGCTGGTCACTTAGTTGGCCAGACTAAATGCTTTTGAACTGTGGTGTTGGAGAAGACTCTTGAGAGTCCCTTGGACCGCAAGGAGATCCAACCAGTCCATCCTAAAGGAAATGAGTCCTGAATATTCATTGGAAGGACTGATGCTGAAGCTGAAACTCCAATACTTTGGCCACCTGATGCGAAGAGCTGACTCTTTGGAAAAGACCCTGATGCTGGGAAAGATTGAAGGTGGGAGGAGAAGGGGATGACAGAGGACGAGTTGGTGATGGACAGGGAGGCCTGGTGTGCTGCAGTCCGTGGGGTCATAAAGAGCTGGACACGACTGAGTGACTGAACTGAACTGAACTGAACTGAAATGCTAGGACAAAGAAGGTGAGCACGGAGCAGACAGCAAACAAAGGCTAGTGGCCAAAATCTAGGGGTGGGGATGACCTCACCTAGAGAGGCAAGGGGTCTGCAAGGCGGGGCAGGGGTGTCAGGGGGCTTCCCGAGACAGCCTGAGGCCTACAGGTTGGACATCCTGTGCTGTTTTGGGAAGCTTCCACTTGATCTTGTAAGCCAAGATCAAGTGTTTCTTAAAGTATGACTCATGGACCACCAGCAAAATAATCACCTTGGAATCCTGAAAATGCAAATTCCTGGACCACAGCCCAAGCTGATCAGAATTTTCTGAAAGTGGGTCCTGGAATTTTGTCTTTTAAATGTGCATCCTTGGTCTTCCTTATGCAGAGTGAAGTTTGTGGACAAAGCTCCGGGTAGTGGAGAGGTTTAAGCAAAGGACTGCCTAACACTGCGGGTGGGAATTGAGTCCCCAGAGACATATAATAAGTTTGCACTTTCCTCACCCCTTGAGCCCAGGTCACACGCCCAAGTGAATAGCGGACACATGTGGTCTCATGCAGAGGAGGCCTCAAGCCATTGACTTCTCTCTGCCACAGTAACTGTGAGCGTCCTTCTTGAGGGGAAGCCCTGGGTCCTGACCCCTCTGCTGACCCCTGATGGCTTCGATCTTGAGCCAGTAATGGACGTGTGGGGGGAACCACTGAGACCGGGGAGGCGCCCATCGCCCCAGCATCACCTGCCCGTGCTGGCCAGAGGAGGCATCTAGAATTCATGTGTCACGTGCGCGGCTTCTGCCAGATGCATTTGAATCAGGTCAGCCCAGGGGCAGGGAGGCCAACTGGAGTTTGTGGCAAGGATCCAGAGTTGACTGAGGACTAGAACAGGAGGGGGAATGGAGAGGGGAGGACACAGATTCAAGAGGTAGTTAATAAAACTGTCAGAGCTTAGTGAAGTTGAGATGTCTAGAGAACAAACATGTTGAGAAATGGTGTCTTGTTGCTCGTTTGGGTGATGGGGTTGTGGACACCAGAGATGGGGGAAGGAGGGCGGCTTCAGAGACAGAAGACAGGGATTCCTTTTGGCCAGATCTTGGAACATGCCTGAGGGTCTGCTGGGTGGAGGTGTGGGCCAGGTCACTGACTGTGATGGCCTGAATTTGGCAGGGGTGGGTCTGGGCTGGAGACGCAGGCCAGTCAGGGAGATGCTGCCCTGTGGGGGGGTTGTGGGGACCCTGGGAGCCAACGTGGTCACTTGCTGGAACCTTGTGAGAATGAATGGAGATTGTGGAGGGCACCAAGGGGTAACGGAGCTTGGAGAGCAGAGGAGTCCTCGGGTTAGGGCCAGAGAAGATCACCAAGAAAGGACAGAATGGAAAGCTGTTTCTGAATGGGTTCCCGTGGCATGCTCCTAAAGATGCTGGTCCACTGGCCTGTGTTGGGTGGGCTCAAGGAATCCACAAAAGCTCCTCCAAGAATCTTCGGTTCCAAGTCTGGAACTCACTTATCTTCCAAGAAGCTTTGTAGAGCTAAAAGGAGAAGGTTTGGGCAGGAGATGGAGAAACACAAGCCTTCTTTTTAGTGACAGAGTCAGGGATGGAGACTGCAGGTCTGGAGGTGCAATGAGGCCCCAGTGGGGAGTCCTAGGGGAGAATTTGAGGTCCAGGTGGGGAGCTGGTCCCTAACTGAAGGGACACCTCTAACTAGAGACACCCATGTAGACATTGGTGTGGATATAAACTGGCATCATGGGGGTCATATGATGGGGGGAGCACCTCCAAAATGAAGGAGGACCTCTGTTTACTCTTGAAATAAAGAGCAGACTGTCTTTGGGAGCCTGGAGGCCAGGGTTCAGTGTAAAGGAGACAAAGAGAACATCAAATGTTGGAGATAGTCTTGGAGAAAAATGGAAGGTTTAGCTAAGCTGACATTTGACTTTGGACCGGTGGCCTTCACCCTAATTACTGTGCCTATAACCTGGAACTTTTTGATCATGTGAACCCATTCTTCCCAGAAATATCAAATACCTTCCAAAAGTCTCCTCTACTCTTTTTTATTGCTGAATAATATTCCATTGTATATACATACCACATCTTCTTTATGCATTCCTGAGGAAGTAAGTCAGACCCAGAAAGACAAATACCGTATGATATCACATATATGTCAAATCTTAAAAGAGGGGTATTCAAGTGAACTTATTTACAGAACAGAAGCACAGGCACAGATGTAGAAAACAAACTTACACTTACCAGGAGACGGGAAGGGGACAAATGGGAGATTGGGACTGACGTATACACACTACAATGTATAAAACAGATAGCTAGTCAGAACCTACTATATGTACAGCACGAGGAACTCCACTCAATACTCTGTAATGGTCTATATGGGGAAAGAATCTTAACAAAAAGTAGTGGATATATGTATATGTAACTGACTCACTTTGCTGTACACCTGCGAGTAATACAGCGTCGTAAGTCAGCTATCCTCCAACAGAAATTTCAAAAGTCTCCTTCAGATTGTCCCATATGTCACCATAAAGAGGTTAATTTTCTTAGATCCATCTGAATTCCTTCTGTTATTGGTTTGCCAACCTATTTATGGCACATTCCTTTTATCTGTGGTCTCAACTTACTCATTTGCTTTACACCAAACATACTTGGAAAACTCCATGTGACAGAAGCTTGTGCTGTAACACAGGAAGCACTGTGTTTGCTGACTCAGTTGGCTGTCCCAACCGTATGAGTCAGCCTTACATTTAGCTGCAAGAAACAGAAAATCAGACGACGGAGGCTTAAACAGATAGGAGTTTATTTGCCTCAAAAAAAGGAAAAAAATCCAGAGGTAGAGGACCACGGCCCCTGGTCCAGCAGATTAAGGTGATCAGGACTGATGTCTCCAGGAATTCAGTTCAGTTCCGTTCAGTCACACAGTCGTGTCCAACTCTTCGAGACACCACGGACTGCAACAGGCCAGGCTTCCCTGTCCATCACCAACTCCCAGAGCTTGCTCAAACTCATGCCCATTGAGTCGATGAGGCCATCAAACCATCTCGTCCTCTGTCGTTCCCTTCACCTCCCACCTTAAGTCTTTCCCAGCTTCACGGTCTTTACCATAGCGTCAGTTCTTCACATCAGGTGGCCAAAGTATTGGAGTTTCATCTTCAACATCAGTTCTTCCAATGAATATTCAGGACTGATTTCCTTTAGGATGGACTGGTTGGATTTCTTTGCTGTCCAAGGGACTGTCAAGAGTCTTCTCCAACACCATAGTTCCAAAGCATCGATTCTTTGATGCTCAGCCTTCTTTCCTGGAGAAGGAAATGGTAACCCACTCCAGTATTCTTGCCTGGAAAATCCCATGAGCAGAGAAGCCTGGCAGGCTACAGTCCACGGGGTCGCAAAGAGTCGGACACGACTGAGCGACTTCACTTTCACTTTCAGCCTTCTTTATAGTCCAACTCTCACATCCATACATGACTACTGGAAAAACCATAGCTTTGAGTAGATGGATCTTTAGGCAAAGTAATGTCTCTGCTTTTTAATTTGCTGTCTAGGTTGGTCATAGCTTTTCTTCCAAGGAGCAAGTGTCTTTTAATTTCATGGCTGCAGTCACCATCTGCAGTGACTTTGGAGCCCAAGAAAATGAAGTCTGTCACTGTTTCCGCTGTTTCCCTATCTGTTTGCCATGAAGTGATGGGACTGGATGCCATGATCTTCGTTTTCTGATCCTTAGTTTCAAGGAGTGCATTGGCTTTTGTCTCATTGTCATACGGAGTCTGCTGTAGATTCGGCCCTTATATCCATATTCACAGCAAGTAGATGGAGTGGCAAAGTGGGAACTTCCCGTGAATTGAATCTGCTCCTTTTCCTTAGGGAATTAGAAGCTGACACAGAGGCCCTTTCTTTTCTGAAGCCAACTTCATTCGCATCTGCCTCTGCTGCCACTCCCCTTCACAGAGGAACCTGGGGAAACTAATGTGTGCAATTCCAGCCTCAGTGGAGGGAGACGCCCAGAGGAAAGGGGATGGGGAGGTCTTGACCTGCTGATCTCTGGAGTCTAACACTCTCTCAAAGTGCCTGCGTGATCCAGCCTGCCCTGCTTGCGTTGTCCTCACACACGATCTACTGTTGCCATCTTGACTGAGGCCAGGGATCGATAAGAATAGCTTTTAAGTTAGTAGACAAGAATTGTCTCCAAAGTACATAAGTCACCAGGCTCCAGGATTCTTTCCCTTTAAATATCCAGGTGCATGCTGTTTTGCACATGGAACTGTGGTCACCTTGGCCGCCAGAAGGCTCCTACTCTGTCATTCAGAGGCAAGTTGTTAAACTGGCAAGGCTGCTGTTCAGGTGGGGAATAGGTCCTGTTTATGAGTGAACCCATGGCTGGTGGTAATAGAGTGTGTGTAAGAGAACTTCCTAGGTTCTGCTCAGCCCCTGCGTTTGCTGCAGAAAATTCACTCAGCCTTGTGTCCTCATAGGCTGCAGTGCGGGCTTCCATAGGGGCCCAGATGTAAAGAATCCACCTGCAATGCAAGAGACCCAGGTTCGACTGCTGGGTCTGGAAGATCCCCTGGAGAAGGAAATGGCAACCCACTCCAGTATTCTTGCCTGGAGAATCTCTTGGACAGAGGAGCCTGGTGGAATACAGTCTACGGGGTGGCAAGGAGTCAGACATGACTGAGCGACTAACGCTGCTACCACTACGAGGCTGCCCCGTTCTCTGAATCTGTATCCCATCATGACCAGGGCTGAGAAGGAAGGAGAGGCCAGAAAGAAAGGCTTATGCAGATAATCTGCATCTATATGAATTAAAGAATCATCCATTAATGCAAAATTTAAGATTTATTATTATGGAGACAATTTCACATGTATATCTGAATTTGATCAGTGATCCTTTAAAAGCAACATTTTCTATAAGCAAAGGCTCCGTCTGGAAGCATTTTGGCAGCTCTCAAGTTTGATCCCCTTATTAAATAATCCAAACTTTATCAGATTTGCTTTTCCAAAAGCTGTCGAACCTGGGAGGCTGACTTGCTCTACGAAAACTGCAAGAGAATGACATATAACTTCAGGATGCTAATCTGTTAACTAAGTCAACCTGGAGGATTTCAGCTTTCCATTTCTCTTAGAAACGCCTGAGTGGCTGCTGTTTGCTTTAGAATGAAACATACGCACACAGGATAGTAGGAACTCTAATCCGGAGAGAGTCCATTTAAACATTATCTTTAGAGGCTACTGGGAAACCTGGCCTCCCTGAAATATTTCTTTAGAGGTGACTCGGATAACGGTCCTCTCTAAAATGTTCCTTTGATGTCACACCGTGTATGTGTTGTCTTCCCATCCCTACCCTGGTCCTAGTTCACCTGCTACTGCAGGTCCTCTAAAATCCCGCTGTCTCTTCAGACGTGAGTGTCTGGGGTTGGCCTGACCTCATCTCTTCTCCATCTCCTTCCATCTCTCCACTATAACACACCACTCAGCATCAGCTTTATCCAAGTTCATTATCTAGTCCTCTTACTCCAGGGTTCATCTCCCTCTCCTAATCAGTCCAGGAGCCCTCCTCTGAGAGTGCAAGGGTGTCTTTGCTTTGGTTTAAATAATGACACCACACCTCCCACCTTTAGTTTGAATAGCAAAGCCCCCCCCACTTCCCTCGAGAAGCTCATCCTCATTAGCATTAGCCATTATTCAATCCATTATTCAGTTCTCAGCTCTGCTCTCCACTTGAGTTGTTTCTTTGTTCTGGCGGTATTCGGGTCTAGTCATCTACTTTTTATCTGACATTAGTTTCTCCAGTGGTAGCATACAACACATTCACTGGGGGAGACTTAGGTTAAAAATAATGATAATCTGCTGACTCTCCCGAGTGGGCTCTGGGCACATAGGCATCTTTTTAAAGCCCCGGGTGATTCTAATGCACAGCCCATTTCAGGAAGGAGGCACGGCGGGCTCTGGTGAGGAAAAGACCTCACTGAAGTTTATCTCGCCTTTCCAGTTGCTGACAACAAAACCGGGAGGTGTATTTGTATGGTACTTATCATCAATAGCATGCTTTAAAATACACATCTCTGTTCTCTAAATAGAGCATGGGTTGTGCCTGAAATTTGCATTTATATAGTCTGGTGATGTTTTTATTAGATTCATTATGGTTGGAAGAGATGGGAAGAGACTGGTACAGAACTGGGTATAATTTATGTACATTATCAAATGGGAGAGATACAAAGGTTAAGAAGGGTGGAATTCAATCTGTGGCTGATGGAGCCATAAATAAACTGGTCTTGCTTTAAAGAATGATGTCATTAGACAGTTGTGTCTCTGGGGAAGCGGGCGTGCACAGGTAGTGTCTGTCTGCCTGAACTGGTCTCTGCAGGGAGTGGCCCTGGATTTGGAGAGTCTGAAGAGCCATCTTATTAGTAATCCAGACTCTACCAACCGTGGGAAGCAGAACTGCTCTGACGAAAGTGACGTCGCTCAGTCGTGTCCGACTCTTTGTGACCCCGTGGACTGTAGCCTGCCAGGTTCCTCTGTCCATGGGATTTTCCAGGCAAGGGTGCTGGAGTAGGTTGCCATTTCCTTCTCCAGGGGATCTTCCCAACCCAGGGATCGAACCTAGGACTCGCACATTGCAGGTAGACGCTTTACCATCTGAGCCACCAGGGAAGCTCTGCCAAAAGTGGGAAAGAATAACATTTAGACCCATAATGCTAATTCATTAATTTATCCTGAGGAATATGCCTACCAGGTAGACCAGTTAGTTGTATGAAATCTTCTCTCACAGTCTTTTTGTAGCAAGAAGGGACCTGATCCAAAGGTCATCTGTGATCATGGTGACCGCAGAGCTGGAGTGGGGATTTGTGTGTTTAAGGCAATGTTTCTTGACCTTCCTCCAATACCTCTCTCTCGAAGGAGGCTTTTTAGATGTTTTGTTTTTTTTCCTAACCCACCCCCATGAAATTTTAACACCACAGGTATATTGCATAGCTATTTATGTGATGTATGCTATGTGTCATACCCTAAAAGACTAATTTTTTTGCTTTCCCCAAGAATTAATGTTTGTCCATTTGGGGATTATATGGCCCCACTGAGAATGTATGTCTTAAGGGATGTATTCTCTATAATCCAAACTATGTGTCTCTCCTAGAAGTATCCTGATGGCTCAGGGCTGCCCTTGTGGCTCAGATGGTAAAGAATCCACCTGCAATGTGAGAGACCCAGGTTCGATCTCTGGGTTGGGAAGATTCCCTGGAGAAGGGAATGGCTACCCACTCCAGTATTCTCGCTTGGAAAATCCCATGGACAGAGGAGCCTGGCGGGCTACAGTCCACGAGGTTGCCAAGAGTTGGACACGACTGAAGTGACTTAGCATGCTTGCCACGTTTAAAGAATATATACCAAGTACACATTACAGCAGACCCTATATGAATTCCCCAATACATACTCAAGGGAATAAAGCATATGGGATCCCTGCCCTTGTGGTGCAAAGTTGGAGAGACAGTCACCAAGCAGATCAGTAAATACGAACTATTACGTTTAGGGGAGGAAATGATATCACAGGAGGTAACAGGTACACGGCTGGTAGATCACAGCGGGCTCTCGTGGGCCATACCCAGAGCAGATCTGTCATGGAAGCCAGGTGTAAGCAGGTCCTACACATGAAGAGGGCCAGGTGGAAGTTTCTTGGGCAGACGGAACTGTTTCACAAGGGCTTTGAACCTGGAGAGATGGGCAAGTTGGAAGACCCCCAAGGAAGGCAGAAGTGCCTTGAGTGGAATTTCCAGGTAGAAATTGAAGATGCAGACCAGGGCATGTGTGTACAGAGTTCAGCAGAGACCCTGAAGGGAAGGTGCCAGGTCTGAGTCTGGACTTCAGAACAGAGGTCTGGACTGGAGGTGTACTTGTGCAGACTGATGCTATTTGGATGGTGTTGAAGTAGCTGCCAGGTATATGTATGCCTCTGCAAGGGGAAAACTGGAGGGACTGACAGAGAAAGGGACCTAGGCAGAGCCCTGGAGGGGACAAAGTTTGAGTCAGAGATGCTGGGAAAGGATCCTGGCAGAGGATGAAGTGGTTGGATAGCATCATGGACTCAGTGGACACGAATCTGAGCAAACTCCGGGAGATGGTGGAGGACAGGGAAGCCTGGCGGGCTGCAGTCCATGGGGTTGCAACGAGTCGGAGTGGACTTAGCGACTACATGGACACACAAGAGAAATCAATGAGATGGCCAGACCCCAGAGAGTAAGGGAGCCAAGACGCTGAGAGAGGCCAGGATTCTTGGCAGGAAAAAGGGACCAGTCCTGGGCTGCTCCAGAGTCGCAGTGAGAGGCGCCCAGAAAGGAGTCGATGGCCACAGATAACCAGTGACCGTGATGAGAGTCGTTTCAGTGGCTTCTCGAGGCTGCTGCGTAGTCTGATGTGGGATGCAAAGAGTCAGAGGCCAAAGAAGTAGAAGGAGCTTAAGTAAACAATCCTTTGAGGTTTGGGTCTCAAGTGAAATGAGAAATAAGGAGGAAGGCAGTGCCGTTTGTGTTTCGGGAGGGCACTGCCTGAAGGGGAGCAGACCTGCTCACTGCTGGGATTGAAGACAAGTCTTCGGGAATGACCTGGAGGCTGAAGTCCTGTTGCCTGGAGACCATTAATAGTGGAAGTGAAGGTCCAGGCTGTGTGGTTTCCTTAGGCATCAAGGTTAAAAAAGTGTTTTTCTTGGAAGTGGTGGAATTGGGTTGTCACATTCCATCTCAACAGAGAAATTTCTACATGCATATTCTGAAAAGCAGACCCCCGTCCTCCGTTCTGAGTCCTCTGCCGTATGGTTCTGATGCCAGGCGTGGTGTTGTCTCATCGGCACCCTTCAGTGCGGTGATTGTCTATAGAAATCCCTAAGGTGTGAAAACTGCCTCCTGCAGTGAGCACAGCGTTTCCGTTTCTCTAGTTGGGGGGTAGACAATTGTCAGGACCACCTGACCTTGAGGACCTCTGCGTGTCCTGTTTCTTCTTCCCAGTGGAGAGAGATGATGCTCTGTCTTTGTCTTTTAAGCACGTATCACTAAGCTTCTTTGCTGCTTCTCTTGGATTTCGTATTCCATGAAATATGCCATGCAAAATCATTTTTAAAAGACATTAAATTGTTTCTCAGGTCAAAAAATTTCCAAGATCATCACTATTGCTCTGATTGGTTAATGCCTGATTTATATATGATGGAAGCTAAAGGGAACTTCAGTAGTTACGAACTGACATATCTACTCTTTGTTACTGTCCTTAAAAAGTTAGTACCTCTGGACTGCTCATCTAATAATTTTACTCCGGAATTTTAGTGGGCAGGTTTATTATGTAATATGTCCACAGGGAAATAGAAGTGAATACTTTTTATACTTGTTGTTTGGAATTCTAGTCACCTTGGGTAGCTTTCTGTTTCATTCCTGGCTTGAAATACTTCTTTTACACCATCAGGAAGCGTGTTAATTCATCACAGAAAAGTGTTTAGACTTGGAAAACATTGGAGATTTTTAAAATGTGATCATTATGGTCCCAAACAGAGGTTGCAGTTTTAACTCTGATTTCCTTTGATCGGCTGAAACTATGTGGAGCCAACCAAATGGGTACTTTTGTAAATCGTCATTTCATGAGATTTTGCTTCTTTTGCCTTTGCCATAC
The DNA here is from genome assembly GCA_006410935.1 of Redunca redunca. Taxonomy (NCBI): domain Eukaryota; kingdom Metazoa; phylum Chordata; class Mammalia; order Artiodactyla; family Bovidae; genus Redunca; species Redunca redunca. The sequence continues at coordinate 803,384 of SJYQ01003532.1, forward strand.
TCTGGGGTGAGTCTCAACTGAAGCTGGATTCATGGGTTCTAGTTGATGGCTGCTTGTTGCCCCCCAAACGGGACTAGTGGACTTGGAATCACTGATGACATGGAGAAAACCTAAACCCAGAAGGTTAAGCCTTTGCTACTATGCATTTTCCAAAAATTTGCACAATAATACTTTCAAGTCAGGTTTACTTAAGATAAACAAACAACTCTGTGTGAGCTGCCTATAAGTCTCATATATCTTTGATCGAATCAAGTGTGCCTTCTCACAGTTGATTAAAGTGAGAGTGAGGTCGCTCAGTCGTATCAGACTCTTTGAGACCTACCTCATGGACTGTATGTAGCCAACCAGGCTCCCCCATCCCTGGGATTCAACAGGCAAGAACACTGGAGTAGGTTGCCGTTTCCTTCTCCAATGCATGAAAGGAAAAGTGAAAGTGAAGTCGCTCAGTTATGTCTGACTCTTAGCGACTCCATGGACTGCAGCCCACCAGGCTCCTCCGTCCATGTGATTTTCCAGGTGAGAGTACTGGAGTGGGGTGCCATTTTTAAGAAATGTGGGCTTAACCTTTAAGTGAATTTTCTGATAACTTATAAAAAGCCTCTTGATGAAAGTGAAAATGGAGAGTGAAAAAGTTGACTTAAAGCTCAACATTCAGAAAACGGTCCCATCACTTCATGGGAAATAGATGGGGAACAGTGGAAACAGTGTCAGACTTTATTTTTTGGGGCTCCAAAATCACTACAGATGGTGACTGCAGCCATGAAATTAAAAGACGCTTACTCCTTGGAAGGAAAGTTATGACCAACCTAGACAGCATATTAAAAAACAGAGACATTACTTTGCCGACTAAGGTCCATCTAGTCAAGGCTATGGTTTTCCCTGTGGTCATGTATGGATGTGGGAGTTGAACTGTGAAGAAGGCTGAGCACCGAAGAATTGATGCTTTTGAACTGTGGTGTTGGAGAAGACTCTTGAGAGTCCCTTGGACTGCAAGGAGATCCAACCAGTCCATTCTGAAGGAGATCAGCCCTGGGATTTCTTTGGAAGGAATGATGCTAGAGCTGTAACTCCAGTACTTTGGCCACCTGATGCAAAGAGTTGACTCATTGGAAAAGACTCTGATGCTGGGAGGGCTTGGGGGCAGGAGGAGAAGGGGATGACCGAGGATGAGATGGCTGGATGGCATCACTGACTCGATGGACGTGAGTCTGAGTGAACTCCGGGAGTTGGTGATGGACAGGGA
>SJYQ01003532.1:805993-946600 GCA_006410935.1 Redunca redunca
AAGAATTGATGCTTTTGAACTGTGGTGTTGGAGAAGACTCTTGAGAGTCCCTTGGACTGCAAGGAGATCCAACCAATCCATTCTGCAGGCGATCAATCCTGGGATTTCTCTGGAAGGAATGATGGTGAAGCTGAAACTCCAGTACTTTGGCCACCTGATGCGAAGAGTTGACTCATTTGAAAAGACTGTGATGCTAGGAGGGCTTGGGAGCAGGAGGAGAAGGGGACGACCGAGGATGAGATGGCTGGATGGCATCACTGACTCGATGGATGTGAATCTGAGTGAACTCTGGGAGTTGGTGATGGACAGGGAGGCCTGGTGTGTTGCGATTCATGGGGTCGCAAAGAGTCAGACTCGACTGAGCNACTGACTCGATGGACGTGAATCTGAGTGAACTCTGGGAGTTGGTGATGGACAGGGAGGCCTGGTGTGTTGCGATTCATGGGGTCGCAAAGAGTCAGACTCGACTGAGCGACTGATCTGAACTGAACTGAAGAATTCCGAGTGGACCTTGCGAATCGCAGTGGTCATTGTTTTTTGCCCTGTGTTTGGAGTCTGTGGCTGTTTGCACAGGCCTTGGCATACCCATCACTTCTGAATGAATCACCTGCTCATTTCAGGTTTCGGTCCACGCCCAGGACGGGCTGTGCTAAACCTGTCCTGTTACTGCCCTTGACGAACTCGTCCCTTCACTGCCATGTTACTTCTGATATCTACATTTAGGTCCATTTAACTTAACCTCGGAAGGTGTCTTCTTCATTCATCTTTGGCAGGGTATATCATGCTTGGTTTGCTTCGTTCTAATTTGTCTCCTATTGTGTAGATTTGAAGTGGCATCACAAGCAGGTCATGATGTAAGTTGCCAATGGGGTAGCAAAGGAAATGTACCCAAGTAACCATGAAAGGTGTGCCTCCCTTCTCGTACACTGTTAGCTGAAGAGACGTACTTATCTTGCCTGAAGTGGTGTACCGTTTCCTCTTAAACCAAGCTGCACAAGTTGGAGTGTCTGAGCGCCTCGGCCATGTGGTCATTGACTGAATCTGAACACCTCCTGGCTCTTCAATTTTTAAATGAATGGATGTGTCCCCTGTAAAATGGTAGTAAGCGAAGAGAATTATGTAGACTGTTTAAATGAAGATAAATTTCATTGGTCCAGATTAAGTAGAGATTATCTAAGTTAATGGAAACTCTAACCTAAAGTGTGTTCGGATATCTTTGGTTTTCGCTTTTATGTCCACTGAAATCACCAGAATTGGGCAAATTATACATTGCTTAGTGCAAATCCTTAAGGGAGCGATTCAAGGCTAATAAAATTTCAGTTTTAAATAGCATATAATTACATGTTTCTAAAGTTTCGAAACGCATGAGACGCAACACTTAGAGCGTGTTCTTCTATTGTGTATGTGTCATTACACACGAGGCAGAGGGGTCAGGAGGACACAGAAACCAGCATCTGTTAAGCCTGTTGGATAATCCAGGACCACGGGAGCCCCTGGGGTTCTGAACGAGTGGAACCTCTTTAGAACCATTAACCTTCATTCAACTTTCTGGCCTCACAAAGACCAAGGAGATAGTGGCTTCTTTTGGGTATTGGTAAACATGTAAAGTTCAGTTAATCATTGATTGGCTGACCGAGTGTCAGATGTAATCATTAAGATGTCACCAAGCCAGCAGGCTCTGGGGCAGAAGGCAGTTTGGACCAGACAGAGACCGACTCTAATAAAAGTGCTTCATGGTTAAGAATCCGCCTGCCCGTGCAGGAGACAAATGTCAGATCCCTGATCCTGAAAGATCCCATGGGCTTCAGAGCACCCCTAGAGGCCTCCCACTGCAACTAGAGGAAGCCTCTGCAGCAACGAAGACTAGCACAGCCAACATTAATTAACTCATTAATTAATTACAAAAGGGAAGGTCTGAACAATATTTTTTTTTTTACAAAGTGCTTTGTAATCACAGGTGAACTCCCAGTCCAGCTCTGTGAAACACAGGGAGTGTGGAGAAAACAGCTTGAGAGGCTTACTTTGCAGAAATGGCCTGCAGAATAGTCAGCAACAAGACAGAAATGACGGCACCCACTTTGGGGACTGGAGATGGATTGCGAGTTATGGAGGTAGTGGTTCCCTCCCTCCATAGAGTTTCTTTGGTTGCTTGTCTCTTCCTGTGGTGGAGACGAACTAAGCTCAGAAAGCTAAGATTCTTCCATGAGCTTGAAATCAGGGACGAACTGGATGAGAGAACAAACGTGCAAAGCGATGTGAGCTACGGATCTCAGGGGAGGGAGGCTTCAGCAGTCTCCTTCCACTGAGTTCTAAATATTGGAAACTCTATGTTTTGTCTTCTTGTCACTATTCTAAACTATTAATCAAACCAGCTTTCTCCCCATCAGTTTCAAATTTGCCGTCCCTGAGCTGAGACATCCAAGTCTGGGTTTCTGCCTGGTGAAGTCAGCTTTCCCTTCTTCTAGGGAAGATGTGTTTTCAATGACTTAATTGTGGGAGGAACTTTCTATCAAGATCTTGCGTCTCTTCTTATTGGCTTGTAATGAGCTGAACGAGGAAGTGACTCTCAAACACCCCTGCAATTTTACTTAGCTGTGATACTGAACTTGAACCCTAAGAAGATTCTTTAGCCTTAGCCCTTTATCCCAAATATAGCTGGAAAAAATAACATAATTCAAAAGTGATGTATGATGTCTCAAAAACTGTATGCTATTCAGAAAGACTTAATAATAACAGCTCTAATAGAAAAGAGAATAATGAAAATAATCACCATCGCCAACAGTACTATATTTCTAGTGGCCTTTTCTAGTGGGCATTTGACACCCAGTTTATAATTCTAGTTGAACAAACCAAAGCCTAATAACAACGATTGTTGAGATGGTTGTTCTTTCAGTTTTCTTCTTAACTTTCTGTCTTAGCTCAGGCTTCCATAACAAAACACCAGAAGTGGGGGATGCCAAAAGGAGATACTTACTGTTCATATTTCTGGAGGCTGGCAAGTCCAAGACCAAGGTGCCCGATGATTCACTTCTGGTGAGGTCCCTCTTCCTGGCAGACAGCCCCCTTTCTCTCATGGCAGAAAGACAGACAGAGTCTCTTCCTTTCCTTATAAGGACACTAATCTCATCATAAAGGTGGACACTCATGACCTCATCTAAACCAAATTCTCTCCCAAGCGCTCCAGCCCCTAACACCGTCACACTGGGAGCAGGGCTTCAGTGTATGCCTGTGGGAAGGACCCCCGCCCTTCCAGTATACGGATTCAGCCCGTAATACCTTCTGACTCTCAGCATGCTCAGGCTCAGTCCTGTCTGACTCTGTGACCCGATGGACCACACCCCGCCAAGCTCCTCTGTCCTTGAGATTGTCCAGGCAAGAATACTGGAGTGGGTTGCCATTTCTCTCTCCAGGAAATCTTCCTGACCCAGGGATGTCTCCCTCCATCGCAGGCAGATGCTTTACCACTGAGCCGCCAGGGAAGCCCTTTCTGACTCTACTCTTCCTCATCTGGAGGGATGCTAAATTTAAAGAAGTTTCCAACACGTGATCTGAAAGTCACTGGATGTTATTAACCAAAGTGCCGTGTGTCTGGTCCACACTAAAAGACTGAGACAAAGAGCCAAGTCACTGGAAAAGACCCTGATGCTGGGAAAGATTGAGGGCAGGAGGAGAAGGGGGCGGCAGAGGATGAGATGGTTGGATGGCATCACCAATCCAATGAACATGAGTTTGCATAAACTCTGGGAAATAGTGGAGGACAAAGGAGCCTGGTCTTCTACAGTCTGTGGAGTTGCAAAGAGCTGGACATGACTTAGAAACCAACTACAAGAGATGGATTAAAAGCAGAGGTCCTGAGGCCAGGGCATAGAGCAAGTGTAATTCTTTGGGGGTTGCAGCAAATGCCAAGGAGACGGGATTGGGATTCTCTGCAGCCGTGTTTGAGAGCTCAGTTGAGGGAGGTTGTACCTGATCATTTTCTCTCCCAAGCAAGAACATTGTTTTATTTAAGCCAGATTTGCTGCATATGAGATGCAGTGAGCTTGCTGAATATTCATTTGCAGCTCTGTTCATCAAGTTCTTATAATCCCTTTTATTTTCCTTTGACTTATAATTGGTGTTTTTGCATATTTATGATCTGTTTGTTTTAAGCTGAGGACCTGTTTTAAATTCTGTGATGCCCCTTCTCCTGCGGTCTTGTGCAGTTCGCTCAGAGAGAAACCATGGCTTTGAGGGATGGGGCTTCCTCAGTACCAGTGCCTCACCTCGCACTCAGCTGGCATGTATCCCGACTGCTGACCTCTGTGAACCCTGTAGTTCACAGCCCTGAACCTAAGATAAGAATGAGAGAACTGAACAATTTTAAAACTCAAAGTGAAAGAGGAGAGTGAAAAAGTTGGCTTAAAGCTCAACATTCAGAAAACGAAGATCATGGCATCTGGTCCCATCACTTCATGGCAAATAGATGGGGAAACAGTGAAAACAGTGGCTGACTTTATTTTTCTGGGCTCCAAAATCACTGCAGATGGTGATTGCAGCCATGAAATTAAAAGACGCTTACTCCTTGGAAGGAAAATTATACCCAACCTAGACAGCATATTAAAAAGCAGGGACATCACTTTGCCAACAAAGGTCCGTCTAGTCAAGGCTATGGTTTTTCCAGTAGTCATGTATGGATGTGAGAGTTGGACTGTGAAGAAAACTGAGCACAGAATTGATGCTTTTGAACTGTGGTGTTGGAGAAGACTCCTGAGAGTCCCTTGGACTGCAAGGAGATCCAACCAGTCCATTCTAAAGGAGATCAGCCCTGGGTGTTCATTGGAAGGACTGATGTTGAAGCTGAAACTCCAATATTTTGGCCACCTGATGCAAAGAGCTAACTCATTTGAAAAGACCCGGATGCTGGGAAAGATTGAAGGTAGGAGGAGAAGGGGATGACAGAGGATGAGATGGCTAGATGGCATCACTGACTCGATGGACATGAGTTTGGAACATGACTCCGGGAGTTGGTGATGGACAGGGAGGCCTGGTATGCTATGGTTCACGGGGTCTCAAAGAGTCAGACATGACTGAGTGACTGAGCAGAACTGAAAACAGTCACAGAGGACCTGAGTGGCCACCAAATCCTTGTGATAATTTGTCGAATGTTTGAAGACAGTGAGCTCCCTTCCTTAAATGTCCTTTGCTCAGGTGAAATAACCCTGCATGGGAATTAAAGACACAGAGATAGATAAAATAGATTAACTAGTGAGAACCTACTGAATAGGACAGGGAACTCTACTCAGTGCTCTGTGGTGACCTAAATGGAAAGGAAGTCCAAATAAGAGGGGATATGTGTATGCATATAGCTGATTGAGGCTGCTCAGGTGGCTCAGTGGTTAAGAACCCACCTGCCAATGCAGAAGACGTGGGTTTGATCCCTGGGTCCAGAAGATCCCCTGGAAGAGGAAATGGAAACCCACTGCAGTATTCTTGCCTGGAGAATCCCATGGACAGATGAGCCTGGTGGGCTATAGTCTATGGAATCTAAGAGTCGGACACAACTTAGCAAGTAAACAGCAAAAAATAGCTAATTCACTTTGCTGTACAGCAGAAACTAACACAACATTGTAAAGCAACTTTACTCCAATAAAAATTAATTTATCCAAAAGAAGGAATGCTGCTCAGCTCATTCTTCTTTGGTCACCTGACCCAGTTAGAAACAGCCTCACTTCGTTACTTTGCTCTGAGTACATGGACACACCAACAACTCCAGCGTCACAATCAAGTGCTCCGGGGACTGCAGTGTGGTCTCCAAACTGCAGCCACTTAAAAGGACTTTAAATGATGGAGGCGCTTTATAGCATCAAATGCAAGTGCTCTCTAAAGGAAAACCATGTTAGCTGCTTTCAGCGCTTACACAGGTCTCTTTGGAAATTCTTCAGAATCACTTTCCCCATACCTAGTAGAGAGTTGAATTGCATTGGGTGAACCCGTCCTGACTCGTTTCCTGGGGTCATGTTTTATTTAAGCCAAATTTGGTCTTGTAGCAGTGGTCCAGGGAAATCCTTTAGAGTCTTCAGGGGCTTACCCTCCAGTCTCTAAATATGTTGGAACTTTGTTTCTTCACCTATAAGATGAAATCACAAGAGGGGCCACCCTCCTGGGTGTTTTGCTTTCTGGACTCTTGCAAGGATGAAATGAGGTATGTTTGGAGGATCAACGATGATGCTGTGAAAGACACAGAACCAGTTTTCTGGTAGATACCAGCCTTCCCACCAGCACAGGATTGGTGTTTTATGCATCTCCTGAGAATCACAGACAAGTGCTGATGACTCCTCTCCTACACATGTCACGTGACGATGGGGATGTGGAAAGTGATAGAGGACCCTGTCTCTGTGACGAGTGGGCGGAGTCCGGCTTGCACAGACTCTGGAGCATGGGTCACGCCCCATTTCAAGGCCTAGTTTGCATCCTCAATTCATTTTCTTCACGATGACCCTTGAGAGGCCAAGTTTCCCCTCCTATTTTCTGACAGATATGAGAGTGGCTAAATGAAGCAATCAGATAAAAGAGAGCATCAAGACAGTATGATGTTATAAAATAAATCCAGCATTGTGAAAATAGGATTTTTTACTGTGTCTTCTGCTTAACATCTTCTAGGAAACAAGATGCTGTGATATTAGTTTTGAAAAGAAAATCCCAACCGCATCACTTCCTTGTGCCCTAGGTTTCCTAGAGTCATAATATAAATGCGCCCTTTTGAGAGAAAAATGCTCTAGGACACCAGTCACATTTGTAAATGTGTGTAGTTATTAAAATACCAGGACTAATTCTATTAACCTTAGAATACGGTACTTTAGGATGAAAGCAGGTATCAGGAAAATGCTTGTAATTTGATTAAATTTTCCACCAGAAGAGAAATGCCATAACTGCTTGGCATTAAAATGCTTAGCTGTTTATTTCTCAAGCATTTCTTTGCATATCTGAATAAAAATCCATAAATGCATTCTTTCCGATTATCTGTAGCCACAGAGGATTGGAATAACATGTTGTTTGAAGCAATACCACATCCATTGCCCAGATTAACGAACAAATGACCAAAAGAAGGCTTTTTCTTAAGAACTTTGACATCGCAAAGCTGCCAGGGCCCTGGGTCAGGCCGATAGTGTAGTAACAGAGACACCCTTTCGTCCTCCCTGCTAGGGGAGCCCAGGGCACTGAGGATGGCTTCATTCAATTCCGTTGCTTCCATTTGGTTCTTATTTTGGAGGAACTGACTTCTGAAAATGTTTGCATCTTTGATGGCATTTTTAAGGAAAAAAAAAAGAAGCTCTCATAGATAAGCATGGTTATTATTATTATTATTTCCGCTGCGCCTAATAAGGAGAGAGAGAGTTCTTCTAATTCTGGGCCATCTGGTTTGTGTTAGGGCTTCTCATTCCTGCATTCTTTGGGCTGCTGTTCTTCAAAGCAAACCCAGCAGTGACACAGTTTGCAGAATCTTTAGTGAAGTAAGAGATGGTCCTTTTGCAGAAGCAAAGGGTGACAGGGCTAAAGTAAGATCATATGGACAGTCGAGTGTTCTTCCTGGGCAGGGCAATTATAGGTTGTTTTCAACTTTTCTATATTTTCTCTTTCACCCCAAATTTTTGTGAATCCAAATTGTTTTTATCAACAGAGGAACAAGTGACGTGCTTTGAAAGGGTCCTATATTCTTACATAAATTCTAGGTAATGGGGAGTATGCCTTCTCTAGGCTCAGTGAACACAGGCTCCATGTGACAACAATCTGTATCAGTCACCTAGTATCATAATAATGCTGTGTAAGAACCATGAAATCTTGGTGCCCTCAGTAGTGGACCATGGGTTGGCTGCCAGTCTCTGTTCCAAGGGTACCTCATCTTCCTGGGACCAGTGGGCTGGTCAGCTCATGTTCTTTTCCTGATGAGATACAAAAGAGGCACCCCAAACATGCCAGACCTTCCAAACCTGGGCCGGATCTGGCCTCGGTTACTCCCACCCACACGGCGTGAGCTGCAGCAGATCACATTTGTTGTTGTGCAGTCGCTCAGCCATGTCCGACTCTTTGCAACCCCATAGACTGCAGCACGCCAGGCCTCCCTGTCCTTCATCATCGCCCAGAGCTTGCTAAACTCAGGTCCATTGAATCAACAGAGCCATCCAACCATCTCATCCTCTATCATCCCCTTCTCCTCCTGCCTTCAATCTTTCCCAACATCCGGGTCTTTTCTAATGTGTCAGCTTTTCACATCAGGTGGCCAAAGGATTGGAACTTCAACTTCAGCATCAGTCCTTCCGATAAATATTCAGGATTGATTCCCTTTAGGATTGAAAGGTGTGATCTCCTTGCAATCTAAGGGACTCAAGAGTCTTCAACACCACAGTTCAAAAAGCATCAATTCTTCAGGGCTCAGCCTTCTTCATGGTCCAACTCTCACATCCATACATGACTTACTGGAAAAACCATAGCTTTGACTAGACGGACCTTTGTAGGCAAAGTAATGTCTCAGCTTTTTAATATGCTGTCTAGGTTTGTCATAGCTTTTCTTCCAAACAGATCACATGGCTGAGCCCAAAGATAAGGGAGGACAGCAAAATCACCTGTGAGAGGGCACGGATCCAAGAGCAGATGAGACCCATTTTTGTTAAATAAATAAAAATGTTAGTTTTGGTACAGAAATAAAATCAACCTTGGGCAGAGTCATCTCTTTGCAGACTGTTGCCCATGTACCTTGTGTTGTTGTGTTCATGAACGTAAATGCTCACCCTATTGAGTGGCTCTTTGTGCCCTCAGATCCTGGCCAACGTGATCATCTTCATCTGCGGGAACCTGGCGGGGGCGTACCATAAGCACCTCATGGAGCTCGCTCTGCAGCAGACGTATCAGGACACGTGCAACTGCATCAAGTCCCGGATCAAGTTGGAATTTGAAAAACGTCAGCAGGTAAAATACACGTTCGGTCTTACTTCCACGTTATTTGTGATGGTATTGGAATGATGTTGTCACTGCTAATGTCAAGGGTGAAGTTCATCCACTCACAGGCATCAGCAGGAAGCCAGACCTGGTTGTCCTGCCCGCCCAGCTTTGGGCTGTATGCCCAGTGGATTGAATTGTAAACTGAAGAGCAGAGATGGCATCTTCAGACTCAAACCCAGCCCCCACCCCCAGGATCACCCACGTGCTGACAGCTACATCAACCACCATCAACACAAGGCTGGGGAAATTCAAATAATAATGATAATGATGATTGTTATCGTGACACTTGGTTAAGACTTTCTTTGTTGGTGACAGCACATTTCTCTGTGATAGTGTTTGTGGCCAGGGTTTGTCCCAGCTGAAATCTGCCTGTGCCATCAACAGCACTTCGTATAGTGCCTGTTTTCCACCTGGGATGTTGAAATGGCATGAGGTGATGAAATGAGATGAGATGCATGAACTTGTCCTTGAGGGAAATGACTGGAGTTGGGAGGGAGGGTCTGGTAGGGAACTAGGTGTAGTTTCAGGGGCTGCCACTGCTGTGGGTGACACGTGGACACATACGTCAGGAGAATACATAGGCTCTGATGACACACTGTAAAAATGAGAAAAGGAGATAGACCAGGGGTGGAAGGAGCAGAGCCATGTGGTCTCATCCAAGTTGGTGGCCAGCGCATGAAGCAGACATGCTTTGGAGGGGAAACCAAGCTGGGGTCCTGTACTTGACACGTTTAATGTCAGGTCTCAGCAGAAGATGCATGTGAATAGTTTTCTTTTTTGCCCTTGAGTTTTCAAATTTATCAGCAGGAACCCAGTTTCCATCTCTAAAGATGATGGTTGTTACCATGACTTTCTAGCATGAAACCCACACTCCCTTCTCTGAGTGCATTCATCGGTAGTTGGTACATAATTGTGTCACTATCATTCATTAAATTGTATTTAGTCCATTTTATATAATTTTATTAAAATGTATTTATGGTGGTGAGAGCAAAAAAAAATCCCTTAAATACTTATACTAGACTTTTATTTGTATATGAACTGATGAACAGTAATTGTACTCCTTTTTGAAAACAGGGAGTTATGTATTCATCCAATAAATATTAATTGAGCACCTAGATTGTGGAGGGCATGATTCTAGGCATTTGCGTGTGGCTGTAAATATTGCTTTCTCACTGATATTAGCAAATCTAATGGGTTGTTTTAAAAACATTTTGTTTTGCAACATGCATAGCAGAAGTATTCAGTAATTACTCTTTAATTCTTTGGTCTCTATGTATATCAAACTCTGGATTGCATTAAGAGAAATAGACAGTTGTTAACATGGGACAGTTAACCAGTAAAACTTCATATACTGTGCATTTATTCATGTTCAGTAATGGTTCAAATCTAGGTTCTAGAAAATTCTGTAGTTTCAACATATAGCACTTAGTCTTCACAATTGTTCCCTCTACAGAGTTCAAGTGTTTTAAGGTAGACCGCTTCCTTTTTCCAGAGAAGGCAATGGCACCCCACTCCAGTACTCTTGCCTGGAAAATCCCATGGACGGAGGAGCCTGGTAGGCTGCAGTCCATGGGGTCGCTAGGAGTTGGACATGACTGAGCGACTTCACTTTTGCTTTACACTTTCATGCATTGGAGAAGGAAATGGCAACCCACTCCAGTGTTCTTGCCTGGAGAATCCCAGGGACAGGGGAGTCTAGTGGGCTGCCGTCTTTGGGGTTGCAGAGTCGGACACGACTGAAGCAACTTAGCAGCAGCAGCAGCAGCTGCTTCCTTTTTCAAACAGTGGTGACTGGATAAGTTTGGTCCCGCCAATCATATTTAACTTTCTTTTCCATCACCTTCACCAAGGTTAGGAAGAACTGAAATTCCAAGTCAGCGGATTATATAAACTAATATTTATAGTACCAGCTTTGACAGAACACTAAGTCAGGCTCTTGACCTTTTCTACACTGCCTCTTTCCGTGAAGAGACCTTGAGCAGCCAAGACCAGGTGTCATCCCTTGTCACAATGATCTGTGGGTCCATGTGGTCAGAAAGGCGATGCTCTGACCTTACCTGGCTCCAGAACTAGACCAGTGAGGCACACCTCGTGTTACAGACTTTATGGGATCATCATGGAAGATACTATTAGGGCAGCTATTTACAAGTTCTAGAAAAGAGTCAAGGATCTTTTTTAAAATATGTAAGGAAAAAGGGACACTGAAGAAAAAGAAGAACTTAGACTAATACTTTGTTGTTGTTCTTGTTCAGTTGCCCAGTCATGTCCAACTCTTTGCAACCCCATGGACTGTGACGATCCAGGCCTCTCTGTCCCTCACTATCTCCTGGAGCTTGCCCAAGTTCATGTCCACTGAGTCTATGATGCTATCCAACTGACCATGTTATCCTCTGCCTCCTTCTTCTCCTTTTGCCCTCAGTCGTTCTCAGCATCAGGGTATTTTCCAATGAGTCAGCTATTTGCATCAGGTAGCCAAAGTATTGGAAGGTTAGCTTCAGCATCAGTCCTTTCAGTGATGTTTAATAGAATATAATTTGACACAATGTACGAATTTTGCTACCGAAGTTGGGAGTCAGCTCTCAGGGTCTAGGCCCAGAATGCAGTACTTCTGTTACGATTTTGAAAAATATGTTTCTAGGATAGAATACTCTTGCCTGGAAAATCCCATGGATGGAGAAGCCTGGTAGGCTGCTGTCCATGGGGTCGCTGAGGGTCGGACACGATTGAGCGACTTCACTTTGACTTTTTCACTTTCATGCATTGGAGAAGGAAATGGCAACCCACTCCAGTGTTCTTGCCTGGAGAATCCCAGGGATGTGGGAGCCTGGTGGGCTGCCATCTATGGGGTTGCACAGAGTCAGACATGACTGAAGCGACTTAGCAGCAGCATAGAATAAAGGCCCATAGTTGTTGGGTTTTTTTCTCCAGTTCAGTTCAGTTCAGATCAGTCACTCAGTTGTGTCCAACTCTTTGCGACCCCATGAACTGCAGCACGCCAGGCCTCCCTGTCCATCACCAACTCCCAGAGTTCACTCAGACTCACGTCCATCGAGTCAGTGATGCCATCCAGCCATCTCATCCTCTGTCATCCCCTTCTCCTCCTGCCCCCAATCCCTCCCAGCATCAAAGTCTTTTCCAATGAGTCAACTCTTTTCATGAGGTGGCCAAAGTATTGGAGTTTCAGCTTCAACATCAGTCCTTCCAATGAACACCCAGGACTGATCTCCTTTAGGATGGACTAGCTGGATCTCCTTGCAGTCCAAGGGACTCTCAAGAGTCTTCTCCAACACCACAGTTCAAAAGCATCAATTCTTCTGTGCTCAGCTTTTTTCGCAGTCCAACTCTCACATCCATACATGACCACAGGAAAAACCATAGCCTTGACTAGATGGACCTTTGTTGGCAAAGTAGTGTCCCTGCTTTTGAATATGCTGTCTATGTTGGGCATAACTTTTCTTTCAAGGAGTAAACGTCTTTTAATTTCATGGCTGCAGTCACCATCTGCAGTGATTTTGGAGCCCCCCAAAATAAAGTCTGACACTGTTTCCACTGTTTCCCCATCTATTTCCCATGAAGTGATGGGACCAGATGCCATGATCTTCATTTTCTGAATGTTGAGCTTTAAGCCAACTTTTTCACTCTCCACTTTCACTTTCATCAAGAGGCTTTTTAGTTCCTCTTCACTTTCTGCCGTAAGCGTGGTGTCATCTGTATATCTGAGGTTACTGATATTTCTCCTGGCAATCTTGATTCCAGCTTGTGCTTCTTCCAGCCCAGCGTTTCTCATGATGCACTTTGCATAGAAGTTAAATAAGCAGGGTGACAATATACAGCCTTGACGTACTCCTTTTCCTATTTGTTTTTTTCCAGACCAACATGTAATTAAATGGGAATAAAAAATTTCCATAATTAATAAAATCAGTAAGGTGTGAATGTACAGATTTAAGGAAACAAATAAAAATTAGCCAATGGCAAACTAGGTGCCCTTCATACAGAAGAGTGGCCTCAGGGACCCTGACACGGGAGTTGCCACAGACCAAAGTAAGCTCTGAGGATTCCATGTGTCATTTCTTATCCATCCGTTGCCACAAAACATTTAAAAAATGTTTTCTGACGTGTTTCATTTACAGTGTTGTGTCAGGAGTATAACAAAATGATTCAGATGTGTATATGTGTCTTTGTCTGTGTCTATAGATAGATACCTGTATATGTTGTATGTATATTGTATATTTGCTTCATTCGTAGTCGCTGAGGCAAACAACAGTGTCTTTGAGAGTGCTTCATTCAGGTGTAGGGGGGTGTGCCAAGCAGCTGCAAGATGATTTGTTTCAGCCTGCATCTGGATAAAATCTTTGACATCCCTTTTAAGGTTGTATCTCCAGTTAGCACAGAATGAGTTGATGCTCCTGGAGGCTGAGGGCCACCGTTCTGAATAGTTACTGGGCACCTTTCGCAGCTTCACCCCCTGCCACGCTTAGACCTTGGGGAGGAGCGCAGATGTCCTGTGAGCCCAGGAAGCTGGCCCTTCTGCAGCCCCGCTAGGGGTTATCAACACAGTTGAGATTACTGGGAAGGGTCTAGGGATTCTACAGTCTTTTCAAAATCACTCAACTCTGTACTTTCTTTTCTTCAAATTTTGTGCTTTTTTTCCCTTAGATGCAAATGAGGTAAACTTACAGTGATTAAAACCATTTTTGAACAACGGGACTATTTGTACTCTAAGATTTGAGGAGAAGAAGGAATGAAAAATGTTAGCAGAGGTTTTCTCAGTGTTTGTGTTCTTGCCCTAAAAATGCCCTCGTGGATAAACACTAATTTTTTTTTTTCTTAGTAAGTGAGAAACCTAATGCACTCAATTAGTATTGAAGCCACCTTTGGGGCCTGAAAGTGGTGTGTTTTGACTTTTGTCTTAAGTTTCACATCCTGCAGTAAAAACCATTTCTTGTGCACCATGTCGATGCAATAGAGGCTATTTATCAAACCTGAGTCAACAGAGGTGCTTCTTCCTGGAGTATGTAATAGACGCTCTGGAATGGACGAGAGATGGAGTCAGGGCAGAACAGAAACCCTCTCTCTTAACTGCTGGGGCAGTGGAAATAAATGTGGCCTCTGTAGGACTGAAAACTAGGTTTGCTTTTTTTATAGAGAGAAAATAAACACACTTCGATTTATATGTTGTCTTTGTTTTCTAGTAATGTAATTGTGAGAATCTTTATGTGGACTGCCTTCTTCTGGAAACACCCTGTGGGTTGTATTTGATACAGTATGCCTTTCATGGAGAATACTAGTCAGGTGAGGTGGGGACACCGTGTTGTTCCTGAATCTGTTCCCCGCTGCGGGGGCTTAGTGAACCAGTGGACTCCCTGCGTCTCCTTGGGGGCAAAATTGTGCAGATTTCAATGGAACAAGTAAGTGGTCCTTTTGTGTTCATGGTTAGGTAGATAATAAACGTATCCATCTTTATCCTGATACGATAGCTGGTAATGTTAGGGCATTACCAGAGGTATTGCACAAATCATTTAAAATGCCAGGTAGAGTGTGTTGGAGCTGTTTCAGGTTTGGGATGCTAAAATGTGGTTCCTTTTCATGAGGGAATGGATAACAGAAGCAATGGCATTTGTCTGAGTCCTCCTAACGTGCCAGGCTGTCTGTTTAGTTCCTTCACATTTGCTGTGCTATCAGTTTCCTATTGCTGTTGCAACAAATGACCACAAGCCCAGTGGCTTACACAGAACAAATTCAGTATTGTATAGTTCTGGAGACCCGAGGTCCAAAATCAGTCTCATGCGTTCTGTCACGGTACTGGCAGTGCTGGACTCCTGGAGACTCTGAGGGCAGAATCCAGTTGCCTTTTCAACCTTCGAGAGCCTTCCTGCATCCTCGGGTCCCAGCCGCTTCCTCCATCCTCAAATCCAGCAGCACAGATTCCAGCCTGTCTCTCCTCTCTCTCTGTCTTTCTCTTCACCCCCTTCTCAGATCTCTGACTGTGCTCTTGCATCTTCTTCCTACCCTTTCATTATCCCTCCTGCCTCCCCGCCATAAGGGTAATCCAGGAAAATCTCCCCACCTCAAGGTCCTTAATTATATCTTCGAAGTTCTGGGTTTGCCATGTAAGGTAACACAGTCACGGGTTCTGGGGATTATTAATCAAACAGGGTGCTTTTTACAGGTTCATTATTCAGCCAACCATCCTGTCTTCTTAATATACTTATGAACTCCATGACCTAAGTCTCTTTTCCCACTTAAGTCAAAGTAACTGAAGAATTGACTCATTGGAAAAGACTCTGATGCTGGGAGGGCTTGGGGGCAGGAGAAGAAGAGGATGACAAAGGATGAGATGGCTGGATGGCATCACAGACTCGATGGACATGAGTCTGAGTGAACTCCGGGAGTTGGTGATGGACAGGGAGGCCTGGCGTGCTGCGATTCATGGGGTCGCAGGGAGTCGGACACGACTGAGCGACTGAACTGAACTGAACTGTCAAGTTACTTGTCCAAGACCACTCAGCTCTTAAGTGTGGCTATTTCTGCCTCTCATGTTGGTTCTGCTAAGTTTTTGGAGTTATCTTTGAGAATAGAGATTTTTCTACCCATAAAGGACTTTTTAAGTTAGCTATGTTGTTTTCCATTACTAGTTACATAAGAAAGCATAAGACAGTATCACACACTTATCTCACGTCATTAGGTTATGCGTTGCCATGGTAAGCAATCTATTGTCCATGAGAATGTTAGAAATTTACACGAAAGATTATTCCCACAAGAAGCCACAGTGTTAACTCTGTCTGGGGCTGGATTTCCATTCTGTGGTGGACCCTGGAGGCAGACCACCTGAGCTGAATCTTGGTTACGTTATCTTTTTGTATGACCTTGGTCAAATTCCCTCGCTTCTCCATGTCTTGGTTCCTCTGATGGAAGTTCTTCTACTTAATTTCTTACCAAATTTCAGAGTCTTTCTAGCATTCAAAATGGTGTCCTGTTAAGATAGTGATCATGAGCTGGTCTTGCATTGAATTCTCATGACATCATGCCCTCAGTTCAGTTCAGTTCAGTTCAGTTGCTCAGTCGTGTCCGACTCTTTGAGACCCCATGAATCGCAGCGCACCAGGCCTCCCTGTCCATCACCAACTCCTGGAGTTTACTCAAACTCATGTCCATTGAGTCAGTGATGCCATCTAACTATCTCATCCTCTGTTGTCCCCTTCTCCTCCCGCCATCAATCTTTCCTAGCATCAGGGTCTTTTCAGATGAGTCAGTTCTTCACATTAGGCAGCCAAAGTATTGAAGTTTCAGCTTTAGCATCAGTCCTTCCAATGAATATTCAGGACTGCTTTCCTTTAGGATTGACTGGTTTGATCTCCTTGCAGTCCAAAGGACTCTCAAGAGTCTTCTCCAGCACCACAGTTCAAAAGCATCAATTCTTCTATGCTCAGCTTTCTTTGTAGTCCAACTCTCACACCCATACATGACCACTGGAAAAACCATAGCTTTGACTAGACGGACTTTTGTTGGCAAAGTATGTCTAATGACATAATGCCCTAACATTAAACAAGTCAGCTGCCACCCTGGTGAAATTATTGACCGCACTGAGGCTGGAGGGAGAGAGAGGTGCCAGCTATGCCATCCCCTGAATGCTTTCCATAATAAGTTCCCTTCCTCCTTGAAGCAAACAGATCAAACAGAAAAGTTCTGCTGTGTGTGCTAGAACATGTGATGGAGAGTCCTTTCAAGCACTTTTATCAGCCCCATGTCACTCCGTTGGGGAGCTTACTTTTCACCAGCAGGATGGATGGTGTGAGGCAATCACACAGCTACCCACGCTGCAGGACTTGTCATTTACCCCAGTTGTCTGCATCTGAGTTGGCACATGGAGTCCAGGGTGGAGCATCTCACAGTATATGCCTCTTGATAAAAACCGAATTAGGTGAGCTCAAGAAGAGTCCAAGCTAGTGAGACTTTCTCACTGCATTTCCTGAAGCGTGAAAGCAGCAAGTTTTAGTAGAAATGTTACCCGTGACCTTTGGGTAGGACCATGCGACCGGCAGAGACAGCAGAGAATGTTGTTGTTCTGCTGCTCAGTCGTGTCCAACCCTTTGCGACCCCATGGACTGCAGCACGCCAGGCTTCCTTGTCCTTCACCATCTCTTGGAGCTGGCTCAAACTCATGTCTGTTGAGTCATGCTCTGTCATCCCCTTCTCCTGCCTTCAATCTCTCTCCCAGCATCAGGGTCTTTTCCAATGTGCAGAGGATGAGAAGCATAAAACACCACACGGTATGTACAGTTTGGTTTGGATAGGCTGACCCCACCTGTGTCCTCAAAGATCCTGAATGATACTTTCCTCCCAGCCCCACCCCCTTCCACGTTTTATCCATTTTACTTAATAATTGATTGTATAGTTTTTCCTTCGGTATCTCCTCCTTGAAGAAGTTGTATTTGTATAGTTCTTGGTCCCCGCTTCTTTCTGTTTAGTTAAGTGACGAGTTACCTACTTTTCTCAGGTATCGTTCCCTTGATGGAGAGGACACAGTCCACCTGCCACCACTTTTTCTCAGCACTCCTTAGTGAAAGGTCAGATGACGGAGAAGATAGCACCTGTTTTACTCGGAAGCTGTAACAGTGAAGGGTTGAGATTTCCTAAGGGTTCTCTTTGCAGTGTTTACCGTTTGACTGCATCAGAATGGAGTTCGAGAATTGCTTGAACAGTTTGCACTGCATTGTATCTTACTGATTGCTTCAGTTCTCACGAAGCTCACATATTATGTCTCATTGAGAAATACCAGGGTAATATATTTCTGGATGTTGTAATGTATATTTTGCCATAAGGCTTATGGGTACTTTTGATGAGAAATAAAAATGAATTCCAGGAAAAATATATAAGTAACTCTCAAACCATCAAGCCCAAAATATTTTCTGATGAGTCCTTTAGTTAGAATGGATGGGATTAGAACATATTTTCAAAGCCTGCAGCGAGGTCCATGCTGTGAATGTATACTCTGGCTCCTCTAAGGAGACGTCAGCAATTCTACGTCGCGATCCAGGGCCAAGAGGAGGAAGACAGCTGGAATCCCTGTCAAAGCTTGATGCCTAATAAGACTGCCACTGCAGGAGGCTAGTAATAGGGGCTCAAAATAGCATTCGTGTTCATTCTGTAAAAAGTTAGACCTCCTGTTCTAGATGGAAAAAAGTAAAATACAGTTACAGTAATTAATCAAGATGACTTTTAATTAATTAAATATATGCAAATGTCTTTTTGTATAATGACAGTGGAAAAGCTGGGCTTCTCTGGCGGCTCAGACAATAAAAAATTTGCCTGCAATGTGGGAGACCTGGGTTTAGTCCCTGGGTCGGGAAGATCCCCTGGAGGAGGGCATGGCAACCCACTCCAGTATTTGTGGCTGGAGAATCCTATGGACAGAGGAGCCTGGGGGCTATAGTCCATGAGGTCTCAAGGAGTTGGACATAACTGAACCATTTAGCACAGTAGAAAAAGCTATATGGTAAAATAAAACCTCCAGAAATTTCCTCCCTGTAAGCCACTTGAGCAAAACCCCCATCCAGTGTCCATGGTCAGGAAGCCATTCGCCTGTCTTGTTGGAGAAACACCTGGGGAACGTTTATATTTCTCCAGATCGTCACAGGTTAACCTTTGTTGATAATACTGCTGTTGTTTGGTCGCTCAGTCGTGTCCAACTCTTGTGACCCCGTGGACTGTAGCCCTCCATGCCTCTCTGTCCCTGGGATTCTCCAGGCAAGAATACTGGAGTGGGTTGCCATTTCTTTCTCCAGGGTGGATCTTGCTGACCCAGGGATCGAACCTGTGTCTCATATCTCCTGCACTGACTGGCGGATTCTGTACCACGGAGCCAGCAGGGAAGCCAGTTGGTAATACTAGAGAAGCGTGTGCGCGCGCGCGCACACACACACACACACACACACACACACACACACAGAAAGGAGAAGCACCTGGTTGTGATATTTTTGCCTTCTGAAAGTTTTCAGTTTCCCTTGGAGATCGTCTGTTTTTTATACCCTGTGATGCAGTGTTTTGATGCCAACAAGACTGTATATAGTAGGCAAAAAATAATCAAGTGGAAATATTCTCGTAAGATCAACATCACTTGATATGAGTAAAATAAACCCAATAAAAAAGAGTTCCAGAATCAGTCCTTTGGTGGCAGTCTCCATTCTTCTGGTACGTGTCACACAGCAGAGAAAACTCAAAATCAAAGTCAAATGTCAAGTGTCCTGTGATTGCAATCGTATCTTACTTCCTGCAGACATAATCACAGGTAGTCCAAGATACCTGATAGTGGGGAAGAAGGCTTTTTGGACTCACTGGCATGGGAAGTGATTGATTTTCTGTGTTTAATAGTTTATCACCCTGAGCACAGTCACAGATAAAAATACCTCGCATGGCCCTAGGGCAGTGTTTGTCAAACCATGGCACCCACCAATGTTCCTAACAAATTGAAAAACATGAGTTAGGAGCTTTAGAATTTTGTTCGTGTGTGTATGTTTTCAAACGGTGTTACTCTCTGGAGTTTTCCCTTTTTAAGTTGTCTGAAAACTTCTATTTCACAGTTTTGTCTTTGATTATCTGCCACGTGCCAGGGGATTAGCCCAGGGAACAGAGTAGTATTTTAGTAGTAGGCTAACGGCCCCCTGTGTCTTTGGGCTTATATTCAAATTGCAGGAGATGGACCATAACTGTCTGAAGGCAGAATTCTCATGAGAAGATACAGAAAGATAATGAGACAGAGCTAAGTGGCATAAGCCAAGGGGCACGTTGGAGGGGTCAACCAGCGGTTTCTCTGGGGACGTGACAGCCGAGTTGTAACGTGAATCCCGGGAGGATGCGTCCCTGTGATTACACGATGAGCTACGCGCTCAGCAGGAGTGGGCCTGCAAAAGTCCGGACTCAGGAACCAGATTGGCCTGCCTGGGGGACACAGAAGTCAGTGGGATTGTTGGGTAAGAGAGGAGAGGGGAGGGGAAGACAGGAGCTAGGTGCTGGACCACATACTTGGCCCTGCAAGGTGAGTGAAGGACTTTATTAGATGTGGAGTGGAAAGTTACAAAAGCATTTTGAGTAAGGCTGTGACACAAACTGGCTAACATTATGTTTATCTTTTTAATTGAAGTGTGGTTGATTTACAACACTGTGTTATTTGTGCTGTGCAGAGGAGTGATCCAGTCATATAAACATTCTTTTTATTTTTCCCATTATGATTTATCAGAGGATAGTGAACCTGGCTCCATGTGCTATACAGCAGGACAATATATGTATATACATATATACTAGTTTGCATCTGCTAATCCCAAATCCCCAGTCCACCCCTCTCCCCTTGGGCAGCCACACATCTGTTCCTCATGTCTGTGAGTCCGGTTCTGTTTGGTAAAGAAGTTCATCAGTATCACTTTCTGGATCCCTGATATAAATGATATCATACGATCTTTGTCTGTGTCTGACTGACTTCACTTAGTGTGACAATCTCTAGGTCCATCCATGTTGCTGCAAATGGCTTTATTTCACTCTTTTTTCTGGCTGAGCAGTATTCCACTGTATATATACCACATCTTTGTCCATTCACCTATCAATGGACGTTTAGATTGTTTCCATGTCTTAGCCATCGTGACCAGTGCTGCTGTGTACGTAGGAGTGCATGTATCTGTTTGAATTATAGTTTTCTGGCTAATATTCTTAAAGGATCTCTCTGGTGACTGATGGAGAATGGATTGAGGAGGAAGTGCAGCCAGGATGACCTCCTGAAAGCTATAGCAATAGTCCAGGCCTGAGCCAGGAAGAGCTTGGGTCAGAGTGGACATATTTAGGACTTATTATGAAATGAAACCAGTATAGATTGCTGTTGGATTAGATATTGGGTGAGAATAAAATTAATAAAAAAAATTCCTAAACGAAAATTCTAGCCATTGGATCATGGTTGGTGTGCCACTTCTTAGATTTCGGGGTCTTTGGGAATGATTTTTGTTGGGGGTTGGGAGTAGAATAGAAATCAAGAGATGAGTTTTGAACAGTTAAGTTTGAGATCCCTAGTCTATGTCCTAGAGGAGACGCCATGTTGGCAGTTGTAAATAAAATCCAGAGCCAAAAATGTAAATGTGGAAGTCATCAGTGTATGAAGTGAAGTGAAGTGAAGTCGCTCAGTTGTGTCCGACTCTTTGCGACCACATGGACTGTAGCCCAGCAGGCTCCTCCGTCCATGGGATTCTCCAGGCAAGAACACTGGAGTGGCTTGCCATTTCCTTCTCCAGGGGATCTTCCCAACCCAGGGATTGAACCCAGGTCTCCCACATTGCAAGCAGATGCTTTAACCTCTGAGCCACCTTTAAAGGACAAAATGAGAGTCCCTAGGGAGAGATTAGGGTTAGAGAAGACAAAAATGAGCCAGGAGCAATCGCCAAAGCACACCAATATTTGAGAAGAAATGAGGAAAACAGGGAGCCATTCACTGAGAAAGATCAACCATTATATGGGAGGAAAGCCAGAGTATGGTTCAGCAGAAGCCAAAGAAGGGAGTTTGGGGGCCAACATTCAACTTGGTGCAATGGTGACTCGCAGAGGGCGGGGTGTGGGGAAGTGGCCGCTAGTCCTGGCAGCCTGCCTGTCGCCTAGGCAGAGGGCTTAGATTGAACGGGGGGTGAGGAAGGGCAGCTGTGAGTATTGATGGCTCCTTTGACACATGTAGCAGAAAAGAGGAGCCAAGAGTGCTCCTGTTTTACCATTTAGCTTTTCTACTGCGATGCAGGAGACACCAGTTCGATTCTTGGGTCAGGAAGATCTGCTGAACAAGGGCCAGGCTGCCCACTCCAGTCTTCCTGGGCTTCCCTTGTGGCTCAGCTGGTAAAGAATCCGCCTGCAATGCGGGAGACCTGGGCTTGATCCCTGGGTTGTGAAGAACCCCTGGAGGAAGGAAAGGCTACCCAATCCAGTGTTCCAGCCTGGAGAATTCCATGGATGTTATAGTTCACGGGGTTGTAGAGTTGAACATGACTTTCACTTTCTTTCACTGCCATGCTAGAAGGAGGCATTTGCATATATTTAATTAATTACAAATCCTTAATTATTGTAACTGGCCAAGACTTTTTAAAATCAATTAATTAATTTCAGGCTGTGCTGGGTCTTCGTGGCTGTGTGCGGGCTTTCTCTAGTCGCGGCGAGTGGGGGCTACTCTTCGCTGCGGTGTGTGGGCTTTTCACTGCGGTGGCGCCTCTGGCTGCAGGGCATGGGCCCTAGGGCACGTAGGCTTCAGTAGTTGGGGTGTACAGGCTTCGTTGCTCTCTGGCATGTGGAATCTTCCTGGACCAGGGGTCAAACTCGTGTCCCCTGCATTGACAGGGGATTCTCAATGGCTGGACTACTCGGGAAGCCC
Source organism: Redunca redunca (assembly GCA_006410935.1). NCBI lineage: Eukaryota > Metazoa > Chordata > Mammalia > Artiodactyla > Bovidae > Redunca > Redunca redunca. The sequence continues at coordinate 828,360 of SJYQ01003532.1, forward strand.
CCAGCCCAGACTTTCTTTACCGAGATGGGAAGCAGTAGTGTGTTACGAATCTTACTGCGAGGTCTCTGGCAGCATGTGTTAGCCATGGATAGGTTGTGTTGGATAGCATAGTTTCCCCAGCGTGTCTTTCTTTTATTCTGGATCTTCGATTCTCAGGAAGGGATGGGCAGAGGAATTGATTGATTTTTCTAGAAGGAAGCTCAGTTGCTGGAGTACGTTACTAATCACTGTGGTACTGCCCCGTGTATGCTGGTTCTTGTTCTGATGACGGCTACTAGAAAGTTTTGAACCCAAATAGAAACAACGAGGGCTGCCCGAGTGGCACTCGTGGTAAAGAACCCACCTGCCAATGAAGGAGATGTAAGAGACATGGATTCGATCCCCTGGGAAGAGTTGGCAAGATCCCCTAGAGGAAGCCATGGCAACCCACTCCAGTATTTTTGCCTGGAGAATCTCATGGACAGAGGAGCCTGGCAGGCTACAGTCGATAAGGTCACACGGAGTCAAACACCTCTGAAGCAACTTAGCATGCACACCGCACATGCCAGATGACTTCATTTTCTAGAGAAGTGGTGTAGAGTAAAAGCAGGAATATTTTATCATTGACTGTAGAGTGAGCTCAGACCAATCAGATGAAATCTAAGGCCCCAGACCGTGCAGGCATCTCAGCCCTGAAGGAAATGACCATTCTTTGGACAAATTTTAGCTAATCGTGTGACATCTTTGTCACTCTGGGACAAGATCCAATGGCTGGAGGAAGAAAGGGGCATTAAAGCAAAATGCGAAGTGCAGTCACATGATGCAGGGCCCCACCCGTGAGCGTGTCCTTGCCTGGGCTCCTCTCAATGGCCCTTCCTGTCCGTGGGTCAGGAGGAGTCAGAACGTGGCCACCATCGTGGCAGCTGCCTTTACTGCCAGATGAAATGATGTGGATGAGTTTCCCAAAAGCATCACCCTTCTAGCAGGCCTGCCTGGGGCCCACTCCTGAAACCTGACTGTGACTTCTTTGGTGGCAAGGGCTGTGTATTATTTCATTATTTTTCCTTATGAACCTGGCACAGTTCCCTGTATGCATTAGGCCAGTTCTCAGATCAATCAGTCGTGTCCACCTCTTTTTCAACCCTATGGACTGTAGCCCACCAGGCTCCTCTGTCCATGGGATTCTCCAGGCAAGAATGCTGGAGTGGGTTGCCATGCCCTCCTCCAGGGGATTGCCCCAGACCAGGGACTGAACCCGCATCTCTGGCGTCTCCTGCAATGGCAGACGGATTCTTTACCACTGAGTCACGTGAAAGGGCACAAGACACATCGGTGTATCCTGTGCTGTCTCTCTCTCCCTCCCCACTTCCTGTCATCTCTAAGTTCAGCCTTTATCATGCAAGTATTAATTATGTTGCTACATGGAAGTAGTTGGTTTAACTTGGTCATTACCAGTGGTCCCCAAACAGGATCGTCAACAATTTATAGCAACCCCTGGACTCCTGAGTGATCACACACCATCTTGATTCACCACCATTCACACATCTTTCCTTCTGACTCTTCTGAACTCTCTGCAGGTTAAGTGTTCTTATGAGTCAGCTCTGAACAAACCCTGATGCTGTCAGATACGTCTTTCTGTTATGAGGCTCGCTTACATGGTTATTCAGGGAAGTAATATTTGGCCGCATTAAATCTTCAGAAAGAATAAACAGCAAAACTCTGCCATTTCCTGTCCTTCTAGGCCCATATGCCTCTCCCCAAAAGTTTCCAGTACGGTTCTGGCTGAGACGTCTCTATGAACGTGCGTTGTTTTAGTCTCATTGCCATAGAAGGGATCAACATCTTCCCAGTAGGGAGCGTACACACAGATTGTGTGTGTGTGTTTGTGTGTGTGTTATGAATGATGCAGTTTTATGTCAGAGATAAAATACAAGTGTGAAATCATCCAGTCGTTAGGTTGATCCCAATCTGCTGATGAACATGCATTTAAACCAGCCTGTATTGAAGTGCTTGGCTCATGAATACAATTGTGATAACAATTCGCAGGATAATGAATCTTTAAAACAGCATTAGATTTTGACATTGATGAATACAGCACTTAACGTAATTACTGTTTCAGATCTCTCCTGGTGAATTTTATTATCAAGTTGAAAAAAAAGCATTTAGAGGGAATATTTAGGAGTAGGTGTTCTGAAGGGTGGGTCAGCACAAATGTCAACAGCAGATTCTACTCTTTAAAAGGGGCAGAGAGGAGCTCAAAAGTTGGGCTCAGAAGTAACTTTCAGATGAGTGAGCTTTTTCAAAAGCTGTGAGCAGGGTTTTGAACGCTTCCTGAAAAACAGAGGGGGATCCTTTCATTAAAGAGCAGTGGACTTCGTCAGCTGATATACGTGAACATCAAATGGGACTTTTATACCAGAGAGAATTGAGAGAGCTCTCAGAGGTGCTGGTGAATAATGAAAACTACTTTTAAGCTTGCTTTTAAATGAAGTTTGCTTTTTATATGTGTTCATGAAAGATGTTCCTATCATTCTCTTGGTCTTCTATGTCTAAAGAAGTGGCTAATACAACCCCCCAGCTGAGAAGACATTTAGAAAAGTTACTTTTCTGATACTTCAGAGAAAGTTCTGTCCTTTCTCACTGTTCAGCCTTTCTTTATCAGATATCCTGTGAATACAGAGATGAGAAATGTTTTTAATTAATAATTTATTTTAATTGGAGGCTAACTCCAATAACTTTACAATATTGTGGTGGTTTTTGCCATACACTGACATGAATCAGCCATGGGTCCCCCATCCTGCACCCCTGTCCCACCTCCCTCCGCATCCCATCCCTCAGGGTCGCCCCAGTGCACCGGCCCTGAGTGCCCTGGAGAGATGAGAAATTTGAAAAATGCTCAGATATGTCCTCAGAGTCACTTATTTCCTTCCAAGGAGGAGAAAACAAAAACCGTCTCTGTTGCTGCCTGTCCGCTGGTCTCACTCGGGATCTCTGACTTGTTTTTCTCTCTCCCCGTTATTTGGTGGACACTCTTTCTGTTCTACCCACCAAGCACACGTGCCTGTTTGTTAGAGGCGCGGAGGCCTCTTTTCTCCGTATTTCTGTTGCTGAGCTTTCAGCTCTTCACACATCTTCAGTCGCTCTCTCTGATCGATGGCTCTCAATGCACTCATTCCTTGGGTTATAGACTCGTTTGCATTCATACCACAGACTCAGAATGAAACTGGACCCCATTTTTTCCCAGACCACACTTTGTCATCCTCTGTTCCTGTCAGTGCCTCTCCGCATCTCACCCTCAGCCCACGTTTGAATCCCCCTTCTCTGCTTTCTCCTCTGCTTCTCCCGTAAAGCCAGCTGTGTCGTTTATATGCGCCGTTCCCGGCGCCACCTCCTGCGTTCGTGTTGCTGCTGTGCCCTGCCTTCATCAGGTTCATGCCATGTTAATCCTTGAAAGGCACGGTCAGTATCAGCGCAAAGCTGCGCCGTAAGCACGATGACCTGGTCAATTGACGCAGTGCCCTTGAGCAGCTGTCCTTCGAGCTGTTTGTGAGAGGCGGTATCACCCAACTGTGAGTGTGGCTGTGGGTCCTCACTGTTGGTTTCAAATCCTTTGACACCCCTTGATACCCACCTGACTCGGGGAAAGTTGTGTAACCTTTCTGGCCTTTGGTTTCCTCATCTGTACAATGAGGGTGTGTGTGAGTCCAGTCAGGTTGCTCTAACAAGACACCATGAGTGGACTGGCTTGTAAACAGCAGAAGAAATTTTTTGCTTGTAGTCCTAGAAGTGGAAGTCCAGGTTTTGGGAGCCAGCATGATCAAATTCTGGTGCAGACCCAACTTGGGTTGCAGACAGCTGACTTCTTGTTTCTTCATGTGGATGAAGGGAGCTCTCTGGAGGCTCTTCTATAAGGATGCTCGCTCATCCCAGCTGTGAGAACTCTGCCTTCACGACCTATCACCCCCCAGTGCAGGCCACTTCCTCATGTGGAGGCGAGGATTTCAGTATATGAATACCAGGGGGACGGATTTCAGTATATGAATACTAGTGGGATGGATTTCAGTATATGAATACTAGGGGGACAGATTTCAATATATGAATACCAGGGGGACACAAACAATCAGACACAACAATGGAATAATGACCTTACCTACCTCTGTAGAATTTTGGTCATATTATACATTTTTATTATCACTGGGCAAGGGCATGTTCTCAATCAATGTGTGTGTGTGCGTGCATGTATGTACGTACACTCCTATCCCCCATTTATACAAATACATATAGATTTACTATCAGATTGGTACAAAAGTAGTTGTAATTTGGGACTGTGAATTTTAAGTCATTACAACTAGGCTCAAACACATCTCTATTAATCAGAATAGGAACCATTACAGTCTATATGTTTTTGCCAAGGAGAAATAAATTTGCTTATTCTTGTAGCATAAAAATCCATGCTTAGGGATTTGAGGAACTCTTGGAAAGCACTTTGTGCATCCTGCTGGTTGTGGAAGTGTTTTCCTTGCAAAACGTTGTCGAGATGCTCGAAGAAGGGGTGGTTGGTTGGCGAGAGGTCAGGTGAATACAGAGGACGAGGCAAAACTCCGTGGCCCACTCCTCCAGCGTCTGCAGCATTAGCTGTGTGGCGTGTGCTCAGGAGTCGCTGGGGAAGAGCTGAGCCCTTTCTGCTGCGTTGAAGTTTCCCTTGCATCTCCTCTGTCTGGGAGCGTACTTCTCTGACGTGATTGTTCTGCCGGGATTCAGGAGCTATAACGGATCAGATGGACAGCAGACCGTCACACAGGGACCAGGAACTTTTTCTGGGGCCAGTTTGACTTGATGAAGTACTTTGAAGCTTCTTCTCAGTCCAGGCACTGAGCTGGTTGTCGCCGATTGTCCTATAAAATCCATCTTTCGTCTCACAGTCCGATCGGGAAATGGTTCGTCGTTGTTCCACTCAATAAGAGAAGATGGCACTTTGAAATATCCCTGTTTTTATTTTCAGTCAGCTCATGAGGCACCCACTCGTTGAGCTTCTTCACCTTTCCAGTATGCTTCAAATACCATCTTTATACTGAAAAAAATAAGGAAATGATAAAATGCTTGAGTTATGGGCCTAATTCTTTGTTTATTCATTTATAGGCATCTAGATATTCATGTTGGACTCGTTTCTGTGCTAACATGTCGGTATTAAGGAGAAGGAGAGAAATTCTAAAAGCTTCTGGAAAGAAAATAAGATGAAGATAATTGCTGTGGGACAAGTCAGATTTGCCTGTCTTATAATCAACACCAGATGTTAAAAACAGTAGAGCAGAATCTTAAAAATACCTCAGAAAAGTATTTTGCAGTTCAATTTGTACACCAAGTCAAACTGCCATTCATAAATGTACACTGATTTTCAGGCACACATAACTCAGAAAATGCACCCCCCATATAGGTATAACTACATGGAGATTCGAATATTTCCACAGAGAAACAAAGAAAAATAAATTCAAACAAAAGAGAGGATAAGAGAAACTTCATGAGCCAAGAAACTGGTGAAACTTGAGAACTCTAAGTAATAAGACTAAATAATTACAGTTGCCAGTATAAAAATAGCACTATTAATTAAAACAGCAAGAAGAACAAAATTCTAACATTTTAAAATTCAGATGATTTCAGCTGAGGAGTTATGGGGTTGAGGTTGTCTTATCTAGAAAAACTGATTTCTTTTAGAAAGTAACATTTAAAAATGAGAAATGGCATACCCCATTGCTTTCAGTCATTCAGAGTATTTTTAATTTCCAACAGAATCAAAGGGAGAATTAGATTTTTTTATTCATTAAAGCAGATCATGTATTAAATCTGAAAAACTCTGTAAGTGGTAATTCGAAATTCATTGCAAACGAAAAGATCGTTGCTTATATAAGGATCAGCCACCCTGAAATATGCAGTTTTGTATGCTCAGTCTTTAATATCTTTCTTCCATCCACAAGCCATAAAATCTCAGTTTAAAAAGGACCAGGTAAATAGCACTTATTACATTTAAGCTGTGAAAGTCAGAATCCCCTGAAGAATGTTATTCATTTCAGCCTTTCTGGTACCTGCGTTTATATCTTTCATCTAAGGGAAGTGAGTTCTTTGTAAATATCATAAATACCACATTCCATAGAATTGCCTCATACTGTCATGCTATAGCCGTACATACGTCGGGCAGGGAATTGTTGTGTTTATAGCAAAAGCTTGTGTAGATGGGCAGTTTCACTCAACTTCCTGAACACAGTAGGCTTCACTTGGGAAAGTTGTGCTCTCTTGCGAGCGTTTTCCTTGACTTCCAGGCATCCCGGGGACATTCCCCACCCTCTCCCCATTGACGCATTCAACCTGGAGCTTTCGTCCTGGAAAAAGTTGCCATAGGAAAGCCAGGTGCCCTCAGGAAAGGGTGAGGGCCTCCGTTCGAGCCAGAATCCCTCATTAAGCAAACCCTTCTGTCCCTCTCTGGAGCGTATGAGTTCACCTTTCAGCTCCTCCCCTGGAGCTCTGCCTGGTAATAGGATCGACTCTGGAGTGGTTTTTGTTTGATTTGATTGGTTGGTCCTTAATCTCCCTGCGCCTGGATTTCCTGACCTGTATAATATGAGTTAGAGAAGGGAATGGCAACCCACTCCAGTATTCTTGCCTGGAGAATCCCATGGGCAGAGGAGCCTGGCAGGCTACAGTCCGTGGGGTTGCAAAGAGCCGGACACGACTGAGGGACTAAGCACACAATATGAGCGGTGGTAGTATCTGCCCCACGGGGCTGTTCTAGGGCTGAGATGTGTCCGTCAGGGATCTGCAGCATCGCTGACTGACAACGAACACGCAGCGCACCTGGGCTCGCGGTCACCAGGTGGAGGTTTGCAGACTGTCAGCCTCTCAGGCTTCTCATCCCTAGGATTCATCTATTGTGTGAACACCGGGAAGTACACTCCTGAACGTTATGGGGAAAATATTCTCTTTGTTCAAACTTCTAGGATCTAAAAATGGGGCTGGGAATCCTCCACACCCCACGTTGCAGAATTTGAAAAAAAAAGTGAAAGTGTTAGTCATTCAGTCGTGTCCAAATGTTTGCAGCCCCACAGATTGTCCTTGGAATTCTCAGGCAAGAATACTGGAGTGGGTAGCCATTCCCTTCTCTAGGGGATCAAACCCAGGTCTCCTGCATCTCAAGCAGATTCTTTACTGTCTGAGCCACCAGGGAAGCCACATGCCATGTTGCAGCCTTCAGTGAGGATTTAATAAATACAAGATGAAAGAGTTTCCACAGTGGTCCCTTGGAAGGACCAGAGGATGGATTCCAGAACCTCCCATGGATACCAAAATCCAGTGATGCCCGGGTCCCACAGTTGACCCTCTGTGTCCATGGTTCCATATGTGTGGGTTCAAGCAACCAGATTGTGTAGTGCTTTAGTATTTAGTAAAAATTTATCTTCATAAGTGGACCTGCCCTGTTCTAATTCAGGTTGTTTTCTTCCTCTTTTCCTCACGGTCTGTCTGTAACTGCACATAGCAGTGTGCAGACTGGAAAAGGTTACATTTAAATCCTCCAGACCCTCAGAACTTGTTACATTTACCCAGCTTAAAGAAGAGCACTGAGATTTCAGCTGTGTTTGTTATAAGCTGTAAACTTCCCTGTCCATATTTGCACACACGTGTGCACAGGCACACACACACCCCTCACTTGGCTTCTCTGTCTCTGAGCAAGCAGGTTCAGAAATAATAAACACACGACCTCTAGAGTAATGGGCAACACAAAGAGGGCCCTGTGGTACACGCACACACAGGCTTATTTTCTGTATTTTCTCACGTTGGCTCTTCCTGGAGGCTGCCCCCGGAAGGCAACTCTTGAAGACAGACAAGGACCTTTCACACGTAAACCGACCAGTCCAGGAAGCACACCCAGCCACCTCCACTCTCTGGCTCTCTCTCTCCAGCCCAAGGTCCTTCTGTCCTAATCACTGCAAGGCCAGGTCCCAGACAGCCAGCCGCGGCCGCAGAGCCCACTGTGTTTATTCAGAACAGCCAGTCCGAAGCCTCCTTGCCCTTCCTCGCCTCACTCTTCCCATGGAAAGCATGACTAAGACGTACCCACGTTTTCTCCCTCACTCCCTCTGCCCCGATTGACCCCGTGGCCCTCCGTGGCATACCACGCCCCTGTCCCAAGGCATCTTCTTCCTCCATTACAGTCATTCCTGCATAGCCTTGTCTTCCTGTCTCCAATTAAGACAAATGCAGGTACATCATGAATCAGATATCAAGTAATGAATGAAGTCACACTCGTCGTCTTAAAATCAGGGACAGAGGGACCTCCCTAGCGGTGCAGTGGTTAAGACTACCTTCCACTGCAGGGAGTGTGGGTTCGATCCCTGGTCAGGGAGAAGATCCCACATACTTCATGGCCCCCCAAAATACATAAAACAGAAGCAACATTGTAACAAATTCAATAAGGACTTTAAAAAAAATGGTCCACATCAATAATAAGTCAGGGTTAGTAATCCTGGAAAACAGTGGTTTGCAGCGCTAACTATGCAAATGGAAAAATAAGGAACACAAGTGTACCTCCAGAAACACAAATCCCGAAGGTTTTCTTCAGTTGTGAGGTCACTGAGTCTGAACACCTCCTGACCATCCTTCCTACATTCCCACACCTCGTACACATTCCAGTATTGCTGCCGTGGCTCTGAATGAAATGACAATTCGAGAGCATGCGAAGGTTCTTTCTCGAAAAGATTTCTGCTCTTTAGAGCCTCATGGAATAAGGATCAGTTTTAAAAAAGCAAATGGGAAAGAAGGAAGAGATGTTTTCCCACATTCTCATAAAACGGGTGGTTCTGAGAACTCCTCGCTGGGCACAGCTATCATCCTTCTCTTGTTTATGGGACAGTTGCCCAGGGAGTATTGTTTGCATAGAAAGATTCTGATGAGGACATCGCTGATGGCTCCTCCCTCAGTGGTTAGCATACTGTTCCTTAGCGGTTTGGCAGAGGATGCCTGCAGAAGTCTGCAGACAGCGTCTGGGGCCCCGCCCGGCAGCTTCTTCTTCTTGCTGGACCTTGTAAATGCCGGGCTGACCAGCAGCTGTCTCCAGCGCAGGGCCCAGGAGTCCTGATTTGAAACTCAGCATCAATGCCTTCTTCTTTAAAGCTGTGTGTTGGCAAGAATATAGAGGGACCGATATAAAAAAGTGCAATTTGTTTAATGGTTGCCTCTTCTAGTAAATAAATTACGTGTCCATTAATAACTCTATCCTCCCATATCCACACCTGAGAAGTCATTTCACCCTGCTGAGGTTTCCAGAAGATTTACATTTATCACAGACATAAAAACTGATCAATAGAACTATAAAAGGTAAAAGTTTTAAGTCATGCTCTGATTATAGCCATGGGCCTTTCCATTACCGTTTCCATTAAGCAGTGACATGTATAAACATATTGAGCCATTTACATTATGAGAGAGAGAGGGGAGAAAACAGGAGAGAATGTTGGGAAAGACTGATTAAAATGGCTCTTTGTCTTGCCGAAGGAAAACTCAGCTTTCCAGTGTTAACCATTAAAAAAAAAAAAAAATGTTGTCCTGGATCTTTTTTAAAGTGTGGAAACATAATAAACATTATGATAATAACATAGACAAAGATGTATCTGCCTCTGAAAGTAGGAAAAGCTCTGGATGCTGTTAAAAAGTTACCATCACCTTTCCTGTGTAATTGTTACAGTGTAACTGACAACAGGAAATACTTATATGCTGCTGTTGCCATTTTTAGTCACTAGCTCCTGTCTGACTCTTTTGTGACCCCCATGGAGTGTAGCCCGCCAGGCTCCTCTGTCCATGAGATTTCCAGGGCAAGAATACTGGAGTGGGTTGCTGTGTTGGCATTTCCTTCAGTCTGCAAATGTTATCTGTCCTTTAGCCTTCCTCTTATCAGACGGAGCCCATTGTCCCTCAAGGACCTCAGAGGGGTTGCGTGTCTGAGTCTCAGTGTCTGAAGTGAAGGCGGCTCTTTTGACACTGACTTTCTCTTGTCAGTCTTTGCGGGACTTCCCTCATGGCTCAGATGGGGAAGAACCTGCCCATGACGCAGAAGACCTGGGCTCGATCCTGGGCCATGAAAAGCCCCTGGAAAAGGGAATGGCTACCCAGTCCAGTGTTCTTGCCTGAAGAATTCCGTGGACAGAGGAGCCTGGCGGGCTACAGTCCATTTATTCTGTTAAATGTGCACACATTAAGTCAGGAGGGCACGGCTCGGGCTCTTTATGACTGTCTTGGAATGACTGCTTCCCTTCATCTCCCGGGAAAGCTTTCTCGCGCTGTGGCTTGCCAGGGCTATGGCATGCTAGCTTTCACTGTTACCTAAGTTCTCTGTCAAGTTTGTGGTAGAGAATATTACTCAGACGGAAAGTATAAATGTAAAAATAATAAAAGAGGGGGAAAGGCAATGCGATTTTGGAATGGAAAGAAAATGTAACTTCCATGATTCTCTTTTTTTCCATGTTTTGTTGTGTTGGAACTGATAATGTTTCAATTCGCTTGACTCTGCTGGGGTTGTGGGTGTAGACATGGGAGGGCTTGGATTCAAATGCGACATTCTAGTGCTCTGTTAACTGATGTGTGGGTTTGCTGTCTTTTTGGACACTGAGTCCAATTGCTAAGAATTTGGATTTCAGAATCTTTCCTTCTCTTTTCCTTTCCTTTTCCCATGACAACTCCCACACCCTCCCCCTGGAGTTTGGACTGTGGCTCCAGCCTGGGTTTGGGTTTGGCTCATTTGCGAGATGTCAGACACAACACTCTCTTTGCTCAAACTTCCAAGATGTAACAACGGGGCTAGTAACCATTCCCACCCCATGGCAGAAAGTGAACAGGAACTAAAAAGCCTCTTGAGGAAAGTGAAAGTGGAGAGTGAAAAAGTTGGCTTAAAGCTCAACATTCAGAAAATGAAGATAATGGCATCCGGTCCCATCACTTCATGGGAAATAGATGGGGAAACAGTGGAAACAGTGTCAGACTTTATTTTTTGGGGCTCCAAAATCACTGCAGATGGTGACTGCAGCCATGAGATTAAAAGACGCTTACTCCTTGGAAGAAAAGTTATGACCAACCTAGACAGCATATTGAAAACCGGAGACATTACTTTGCCAACAAAGGTCCGTCTAGTCAAGGCTATGGTTTTTCCAGAAGTCATGTATGGATGTGAGAGTTGGACTGTGAAGAAGGGTGAGTGCCAAAGAATTGATGCTTTTGAAGTGTGGTGTTGGAGAAGACTCTTGAGAGTCCCTTGGACTGCAAGGAGATCCAACCAGTTCATTCTGAAGGAGATCAGCCCTTGATTTCTTTGGAAGGAATGATGCTAAAGCTGAAACTCCAGTACTTTGGCCACCTCATGCGAAGAGTTGACTCATTGGCAAAGACTTTGATGCTGGGAGGGATTGGGGGCAGGAGGAGCAGGGGGCGACGGAGGATGAGATGGCTGGATGGCATCACTGACTCAATGGACGTGAGTCTGAGTGAACTCCGGGAGTTGGTGATGGACAGGGAGGCCTGGCATGCTGCGATTCTTGGGGTCACAAAGAGTCGGACACGACTGAGCAACTGAACTGAACTGAACTGAATGGCTCAGATGGTAAAGAATGTGCCTGCAAAGCAGGAGGCCCAGGTTTGATCCCTGGGTCGGGAGGATCCCCTGGAGAAGGGAAGGGCTGCCCACTCCAGTATTCTTACCTGGAGAAGCCCATGGACAGAGGCACCTGGCCGGCTACAGGCCACAGGGTCACAAAGAGTCGGACATGACTGAATGACCGCCACACACAGATGAATACAAGATGAAGAGCTGACTCTTTTCTTAGCACCTGTAGCTCCAAACATATTAGGTAGTCTCTTATTCTTTACATCGTCTATATTTACCTTATTATTTAGAAGACTGGAGATGCCATCAGGAATATGTGCATATTGATTCAAGCAAAAGTTACCTGAGATAACCGTCTGCAGTTGAGACCATTTATTTTCATAGGTTTAAAATCATATCACGTGCTTGCTACTAGTGATCTTGAAGGGCATGAGATTTCAAAAATTTCAAATTTTTTGCTGTTCTTCAGGATGAACAAATCTTGGCTCCTGGGAGATGAGCCAGTCTGTGTGGGGGCAGGGTGGGGGGCAAATCAGGAATAGAGTTTAGAAATCCAAGAGGTGTTGAGAAGGGAATTGAAACTGTAAGTCTAGAGTCCAGGACTGTGGGCTGGGCTGGAGACATATTTACATTGAGAGGAGCCGGCAGATCGATAGTGTTTCAAGTTCTAAGATTGGACAGAGCCACCAAGGGTCCCTGACAGCCAGAGACCCGGGAGAAAAGGAGATGTCAGCAAAGGGCACTCGAAGAGCTAAATCCTGCAGCAGGCGGGGAGCTGGGCCGGGGTGCTGCTCAGAAAGCCAAGTAAACAGAGAGTTTTAGGAGGACAGCGAACACTCAGCTGTGTCTGTTAAGGAGAGCGGTTCCAGCAGGTTCTATCAGAGCAGTGGGGGAGAAAGCCTCCTAGCTGCGGTCCAGCAGAGAGAGGGGGGAGCATTAGACAGAGGGTGCAGAGTCCACTCTGTGCGGCGAAACATGATCACCCGAATACTGATATTACTCGTCTGCCTGAGTAATCTATGAAGTCCTGAAATACTAAAACGTGAGACCAAGCTTTGAGACAGGGAAATGTTCATTTAGGAAACCAATATGTACAAATGAGCCTTGCTTCCTAGCCATTGCGTCTTTCTGAAATCTGTGCTTGGGAGACACTACATAAACGTTTCCAGCAAGTTTTAGATGCACTTCTAGATGCTTGTCAGACTGTGGTGCTGGAGAAGACTCTTGAGAGTCACTTGGACTGCAAGGAAATCAAACCAGTCCATTCAGGAAATCAACACTGAATATGCCTTGGAAGGACTGATGCTGAAACTGAAGCTGCAGGCCTTTGGCCACCTGATGCAAAAAGCTGACTCATTGGAAAGGACCCTGACGCTGGGAAAGATTGAAGGCGGAAGGAGAAAGGGACAACAGAGGATGAGGGTTGGATGGCATCATCGACTTAGTGGACGTGAGTTTGAGCAAACTCTGGGAGTCGGTGATGGACGTGCTGCAGTCCATGGGGTCAAAAAGAGTCAGCGAGGAGTCAGAGACTCAGCTACAACAACAAGATCCCTGCTAGGTTTAAGGTGCTAAGATATCTAGAGACATGTAGGGGGCTTGAGGGATTTACATCCCCCCCCCCCACCTCAAGAAAGCTCCTTGGCTTTAGTTCAACGTAACTCAGAGTTCCTATTTCAGGGCTGGAAACCCATGATCCCACTATAGCTGCAAATCGATTGTGTCAGGGAGGAATTCTCCTTTCTTGGCTTTTTATGGGCTGTGTTTCTTTGTTGCTGTTTAGAAAATATTTCCCCGTTCATTCATTTCTGTGGCTGAGTTGGGCTCGTCGTGGGCTGTGGGCTCTGCACTGTGTCCTGTAGGATCTTTCGTTGGGACACACAGACTCCCTGGTTGTGGTGCCTGGGCTTTGTTGCTTTGTGGCATGTGGGATCCTGGTTCCCCAGCCAGGGATCAAACCTGCATTCCCTGCATTGCAAAGTGGCTTCCCAACCGCCAGACCACCAGGGAAATCCTCTCTGTTGCTTGCATTGTTGTTTCTGAAGGTTTTCAGGACCAATTAAGGGAACTGTAAGAAAGCTCATGTTTTAGTTCTCAGACTTAACGACATCCTTTTTATAACCTTGTTTATTATGGCTTAGGAGCTGTGGGAAAACCAAGCAAAGCCCCCGCCCACCCGTGTCTGATCACCATGTGGGAGACGCCTCCGGAGCTGTGCCGGCTGGGTTCAGACGCGTCCCTGTTGCCCAGGAGCTGTGTCTGAGAAAAGAAGAATGTTTGTGATGTTAACACGGAAGGCAGTTAGGACAGCTCTGACCTGTAGAAGGCTATCCACAGAAGTGAGCTGCTGTTTTTTGAAACACTTGCTTAAATGTTTTGCATTGATTTTATATGAATTCTGTGCTTTAAAGGTTTTTCAGGAATGTTTAAAACAAGATTGACCAATAGATTCAGAGTAATCAGCACTCTGAAAGAACCGATTGGGGAATACAGATCCATTGACTAGATCATATTGAGCAGAAAGCCTGTAAATGGTTCCCAATTTCTAAAATAATTTTATTTATCTGTTTATGGCTGTGCTGGGTCTTCACTGCGGAAGGGGTTTTCTCTAGTTATAGTATGCAGGCTTCTCACTGCAGTGGCTTTCCTTGTTGCAGAACATGGGTTCTAGGCTCATGGGTTTCGGTGGTTTTCGTCCCCAGGCTTAAAGCACAGGCTCTGTAGTTGAGGTACCTGGGCTTCATTGCTTAGTGGCACGTAGGATCTTCCTGACCCAGGGATCAAACCCGTGTCTCTGCGCTGGCAGGCAGATTCTTCACCACTGAGGCATCAGGGAAGCCCTGGTTACTAATATGTTTAATCTCCCAGTCCAAGTGAGCCTGGGATGCATCAGGCAGCCCCATGGTCAAACATCCTTTCTGATCCTTGCTGTGCCAGGGGACAGGGCACTGACCTCCAGCTGGCTGCGTTTGGTCACGTCAGGACAGAAGCAAGAAGGCCGGAGGGGGGATGCAGGTCAGTGTGCTTAGGTGGGCATAAGACAGGCATCCTTGAGAAGGAGGAAGAACAGCATTCACTGGGTTCAGATGGAGTAGGGGCAAAGAAGAGCCCCTGGGTGTACAGTCTTCTATGATAAGCCCGTCAAAGGCCGAACAGGTGACATTAACAATCACCGCCGGGTGAAGGGTCGTGGGAAATGCCCGCCCACAGTGGGGCTGGGTGGCGTGGGTGGTGGGTTGCTAAATATGAGTGAGCCTCATTGAGTTCCATCTCCCTCGTCATGAGTGCTTTGCTGCAGCTGTGTATTTCGGGGTCAAGTCTTCTGGAAGAGTGAGAGGAGCCATGTGCTGTGAGGAAGTCTCCCTCTGTTACCGGGAGCAAAGGGGGTTGAGCAGGGTCCCCTGTGTTACAGGAAGCTGATGGGGGCTCTCCATCCCCAGGCCAGTGCAATCCCGGCCCCCTGTGCCTTCCACCTCGGTCTGTGCTGCCCCTCATGTCCCCTACACCTGCACACACACGGACACACTGAGTGTGTCTGACAGAAGGAACCACACAAGGGGCCTGAGTGTCCTTGTCCTTAAGCATCCCGACCTATAGGTTCAAGGACTGGGTGCCTTTTTGATTTTTAACCCACAAGCAAAGTGTTCAACAGAGGTGTTCTCTTTTTTTCTTACCTCCTAAGGGTTTGACTAATGTAGAGGGTTAAGGACCCAAGTTCTTGAATCAAAGGCCAACCAGGGCCCACCTCGTGCCTCTGAAGTCACCCCTCACCTCGGATCCCCTGGCCGGGTTCACAGCATCCTGGACATGACCCAGACCTTTGCTTTACTCTCTGCTGAAACTCAGGTGCCAGAATTCCCAACACATAATTTTCCCATGAGGTCATAAGACCCAGCAAGGAGGGCAGCCGTGAACATGGTGAGCTGTCCGGCCGTCCAGCCAGATAGAAGGAACCACACAAGGGACCTGAGCATCCTTGATCTTCAGCGCCCCGACCTCCAGGTTCAAGGACTGCCCTGCCTTCTCCAGGCTTTTCTCAATATGCAGATTTCTGGTCAAATGCACTGAGTTGGAGACTGCGTGGCACGCTGGAAGCCAGGTGGAGGATATCACCCCCTCTCCAGAGCACAAGTTGCCGTTTCTGTAGCCACCCTTCTCGGTCCCCACAGCTTTCTCACGAACCGATATTAATATATTCCCATAACCCCACTTCTCGAGACTTCTTTCTTTCACTCTTGGACTCTGCAGTTCTTTGATACATTCACTTCATCCTTTGTAGCAAGTTTGTTTTCCCTTCTCGTTAGCGAAGCAATCTATATTCACCGCAGCACTTCTGTTGAGAACACAAAGCTAAGCAAACAGAAGCATTAGTTTTTATTAATCCTGAATCTATGAGTCAGACTTCTTCAGAGGAACAGAGCCAAGAGGATGTGCTTTAAGAGATTGGCTTTACACAGTTACGGTGGCTGGCAAGTCCCAAATCTGCAGGGTGGGAGGCGGTGGGCGCCAGATAGCAGCTGGTGCAGCTCACGCCCAAGGGCCATCTGTGGCAGGACTCCGTCTTGCTCGGGGAGGACAGGCTTCTGTTCTGATCAAGCCTTGAAATGACTGGATGAGGCTTTTTGCCGACAAAGGTCTGTCTACTCAAAGCTATGGTGTTTCCAGTAGTCACATACAAATATGAGAGTTGGACCATAAAGAAGGCTGAGTGCCAAAGAATTGATGCTTTCAGACATGGTGCTGGAGAAGACTCTTGAGAGTCCCTTGGACTGCAAGGAGATCCATCCAGTCCATCCTAAAGGAAATCAGTCCTGAATATACATTGGAAGGACAGATGCTGAAGCTGAAACTTCAATACTTTGGCTACCTAATTGGAAAAGGCCCTGATGCTGGGAAAGATTGAAGGCAGGAGGAGAAGGGGATGACAGAGGATGAGATGGTTGGATGGCATCACCAACTCAGTGGATATGAGTTTGAGCAAACTGCAGAAGGTAGTGAAGGACAGGAAGCCTGGAGTACTGCAGTGCATGGAGTCTCAAAGAATCGGACATGACTCAGTAACTGAACAGTAACGATGCTCTGAAAGGTTACTCTGCTTTACTCAGAGCTCACAAATTTAAATATAAATCTGACTCCAAAACACTCTCACAGAAGCATCCAGAATCACTTTTGACCACATATCTGGGCACTGTGGCTCAGCCCACTTGACCCATAAAAGCAGCTCATACGGAGCTTTCTCGGTGCTTTGTTAAATAACACTAAGGTGTTATTTCATACAAAGAATCTTTTGGAAAGCAGGTATTTCAACATGCCCATCACTTGGATTCTGAGATTTAAAAAGAAAACAAAAAGTGCCATCAGCTTTAATCTTGTGAGGGTTCCCGTTTCAGTATAGATACAGTTTTTCTTATTTTGCAGCTGTTCATGCTATTCAATTCACTGCCAGTCAAATACTGTGTAATTATTTAGGTTTCTCCAACACAATGTAATTTAAGATGAGATTTGGCATAAACCAAAGTGTCTTCTTTATGTGCAAGAGTGTGTGTGTGTTCTACTGAAGAACTTTATAACACCGAGGTTACTGTACCTTGTAAGGTATAGCCTTGCTTGCCACCCCAGATTTGTAATGGAAACTAAAGCAGTCTGGTAAATTGACCCCAAAATCATTGTTGTTTCTCTGCAAACGTGCTGAAAATCTCTAGCAGTTGGTGTTGAAATCCACAGCTCTATGGTTTCTGGCTCTCTGGTTTTTAAGACTTACACTTGCCATCTCTAAAGATGGCAAATATCCATGGCTTGTAACAGGACACTCGTGGGACCAGGACATTCAGTTACAAAGGATAAATGATGCCTCTGCCAAGAACCATCTCTTTGCAGAGTGGTGCCACTTACGGGAAACAGTTTCATTCATCTAACCAGTTAACACACAAGTGAAACTTCCTAGGCGTATTTGGGAAAGTTGCCTTTATATTTAGAATCGTGGCCCAACTACACACAATTGTTCAGGCGCTCATGGAGAGCTTTCATGTACAAATTGCCATCTTTCTAAACAGATGTATGAAACTGATGGGCTGTGATGGGAGGATCAGCCAGACTTAAGTAAACACAGTGATTAAGTATAGAACCAGGCGTATAATTGTGGACAATGAACTCTCACGCCTCTTGTCTTCACTATGTGGTGGTTTAGCTGCTCGGTCGTGTCCGACTCGTTGTGACCCTATGGACTATAGCCCACCAGGCTCCTCTGCTCGTCGGATTTTCCAGGCAAGAATACTGGAGTAGGTTGCCGTTTCTTCCTCCAGGGGATCTTCCTGACTCAGAGATGAAACCTGCATCTCTGCAATGACAGGCAGATTCTTTACCACTGAGCCACCTCGGGAGGCCCATGCAGTGATGGGGGCTTGCAAATCCACAGTCTGTAGGGCTGTCCAACGAGGTGGAGACTGAGGTGAGAGTTGATATTTCAGTCTTGAATCTGATGGCTGGAAGCTCAGGCAGAATTTCCGTCTTGCAGATAGGAGGCAGATTCCTTCCTTGGCAAACTTGTTCTTAAGGCCCGAATGGATTGGATGAGGCCCACCCACGTTATGAATTGTTGTCTACTTAAAATCAGCTGATTGTGAATATTAGTGATGTCTTAAAAATACTTTATAGCATGGTCTAGACTTGTTTGGTCACACAACTGGTCACTGTAGTCTTGCCAAACTGACACATAAAGTTAACCATCACATCATGGCAATGGGAGAAAGTGGCAGTGGGGAAAGGCAGGCAGGATCCTTCCAGATTCTCTTAGAGGCAGAATGCAGTGTCTCCAACGCCAGGCACCATGAATCTCACTCAGTACTTTCACACTGCATGGATGACTTTGCCCAGGTGTGTCTTTCTATCTGCTACTTTGGAGCCAATGAAGGGTTATGTGGGCATGGAAGCATAGCTCTAAGTTAGAAGGCATTAAATTGGTTTTCATAGTACAGACTTAGGGTTAAAAAATAGAAACCATGCACCTTGGTATGTATATTTGTTTATTCATAAGATATATATGTTACTATTTTCTGTACATTATAAAATAGGCTAGTATTAAGAATAGACAATGAAAATAATCTTTTATTAATTTTTAATAGTTTGAAAATACATTAGACTTCCCTGGTGGCTCAGATAGAAAATACATTAGACTTCCCTGGTGGCTCAGATGGTAAAGCTGTCTACAATGTGGGAGACCTGGGTTCGATCCCTGCGTTGGGAAATTCCCTGGAGAAGGAAATGGCAACCTACTCCAGTACTCTTGCCTAGAAAATCCCATGGACGGAGGAGCCTGTTGCCCATGGGGTCACAAAGAGTCGGACACGACTGAGCGACTTCACTTTGACTTTGACTTTAGACCTTTTTAGTTAGTTTTTTTTTTTTTTTAACATTTAGTATTTTTAGCAAGAGGGGCTTCCCTGGTGGCTCAGTGGTAAAGAATCTGCCTGCAGTGTTCAGTCCCTGGATCATGGAAGATACCCCAAGAAGGAAAAGGCAACCCACTTCAGTATTCTTGCCTAGAGAATCCTCTGGATGGAGGAGCCTGGTGGGCTACAGTCCTTGGGGTTGCAAAGAGTCAGATATGATTGCATGACTAACACTAATACTTAGTAAGAGCATTATGGTGGAATATGCTTTCCTGCTCAAGAATTATTTGGCTAACACTTTGTAGTAGAATGCTTTTAAGTTCTGTACTTAAGTTCAGTTAATTCTGACATTTGTTTTAATAATCAGATGATGAAACTGAGGAAAGACTCAGGGGATGGGTGTTTAAATCATGATACTCATTTTCTAATTCTGTCCACACTTATGAAAGATTTTGATGAAATTCAGCTGTAAAGTCTCCTTCTTTTCCTGATTTCAATTAGTTCTTACAAATCAACCAGAAGGTATTGCATTTTTGTTTTTTAGCAAACGGGTTCAAGATGTACTGAATCTTCATTTGGGAAATTTTTAATTGAATTTAAAAGTTCTATTTCTAAGGAATATAAATATACTATTATAAGAGTTTTTATTTTGTTTTTGGCAAGAACATCACATAAAGAGGTAATATTTCTAAGTGCCTGTCTTTCAAATGGTTTCTCCAGAGCTTGTGTTTTTATAGAAAAAAATTATTTCTCCCTCATAGTTAAAATGACTATCTGACTTTGAAGGAACAGATTAATTGTACAGTATGTATGTGTGTGTGTGTGCTTAAAAATACTTCTGAGACAGAATAATATTTATTAATAGAAGTTTTGTCATGACAGGAGAGAGCAACAAATTTGAGCTGCTGCAATTTTGGCAAAAATTACATATATATATATATATATATATATATATATATAACACAACATTGTAAATCAAGTATATGTCAAAATTAAATTTAAAAAATAGATTTAATACCTATTTCAGTGTTATGACTGTGCACAAGGAAAGCCCTGTGTAGTATGAAAGTCCATCACACTAGAAAGTGTTGTATAGATTTTGCTCTCCATAGAATCAGACCCATAGAACATTCTAGAGCAGGTGCCATCACATGCTGTGACATGCAGCTAGCTGACACCCCAGCAAGGTCCCAGCTCCAGTACGCTCCTTGGGAAGTCCTGTCTTTCTCCAGATGCACCTTCTCTTGTAGGTGACACCATGTACTGTGTATCTGGCTGTCACCTAGAAAGGGTGCCCTGTCAATCAGGGTATTAATATCAAGCACCTGGCTGCATTTTCCCTTTTAATTTTAAAAGATGCACTATGTAGAAGGTCCAGTGTTTTCTCCACACACTCCTTGAATCTGTCTTCTAGAAAGAAGCTTCTTTCCAACCCAGGAATCACAGAGTACCCTCACCGTGAGGAGCAAGGTGCTCGTTATGGTTTTTTTTTTGGAAAATCATGTTAGCCAATCATATTAATTAAGTGTTAGTCAGGGGAACAAGACTGGAAGCTGTCAAGCTGAGCATGGCCCTCGGAATTTACCCTGGTCCTCAAGTCCACGTGTATAACACAGATCACATCTCGGTGATGAAAGTGAAAGAAGAGTTGCTCAGTTATGTCCACCTCTTTGTGACCTCACGGACTATACAGTCCTTGGAATTCTCCAAGCCAAAATACTGGAGTGGGTAGCTGTTCCCTTCTTCACGAGATCTTTCCAACCCAGGGATCGAACCCAGGTTTCCTGCATTGCAGGTGGATTCTTTACCAGCTGAGCCATCAGGGAAGCCCTGCAGCATGCCAGGCTTCCCTGCCCTTCATTTCCCCCGGGGCTTGCTCAGACTCATGTCCATTGAGTTGGTGATGCCATCCAACCTCTGTCACCCCCTTCTCTGAAGCTTTCCCAGCATCACGGTCTTTTCCAACAAGTTGGCTCGTCGCATCAGGTGGCCAAATTATTGGAACTTCAACTTCAGCATCAGTCCTTCCAATGAATATTCAGGGTTGATTTCCTCTGGGACTGACTGGTTGATCTCCTTGCTGTCCAAGGGAATCTGAATAGTCTTCTCCAAAACCCCACTTTGAAGACATCAGTTCTTTGTCTCTCAGCCTTCTTTCTGGTCCAACTCTCACATCCATACATGACTGCTGGAAAAACCATAGCTTTGACTGTATGGACCTTTGTAGGCAAAGTGATTCTCTGCTTTTGAATATGCTATCTAGGTTTGTCATAGCTTTCCTTCCAAGGAGCAAGTGTCTTTTAATTTCATGACTGTAGTCCCCAATGCAGTGATTTTGGGTTTTCCTAGGGTTAGAAAAGGATAAAAGATGACAATTCAGGTGATACAAAAAAGCTTCATCTAATGTTTCATGAAGCAGTCTCCATTCAGAGAACTGCAAAATGGGCAGAAGAGAGAAAGCTTTTATAGGATAAGAATAAGAAAGAGAAAATGGAAAATATCTGATTGGTAGGGAGATCACAAGGCCAGCCTTGTTTGGGATGAGAAGGAACACAGAAGTAAGTATAGAGTCCAGAGATGGCTTGGGTCTTGGGGATTGGCTAACTGGATACACTGCATTTCTGGACAAGCAGAGCCTTTACAGGGGCACAGAAGTCATAAAGTTTGAATTTGCTGACATGGCAAACCAGGCAGGAATGCTCCATCTTTGGCCAAGATGTTTATTTCAAAACTAGCCTCTATAGTCTGTCCACACCTCCTCCATCTTCAGAGCTGCAGGGTACCATGTGCCATCTTCCTGGCTCTCCGTCTGCGTCCGTCTTCACCTTTTCTCTGTCTGTGACCTCTGTCTCCCTCTTATGAGAGTCCCTATGATTTTATTGGGCCCAAGTGGATAATGGGGGATTATTTTCTGATCCCATATCCTTATCTTAAGCACATCTGCAAAGTCGCTTTTGCCTGATAAGGTGACCTCCCCATGGTGTTTGGGATGTGGGTATGGACATCTTAGGTCATCATTCAGTGGAATATACATAACCTCATCACTTTTATGAATATCCATCACTCTAGTGGTAATATAAAAGTTGCTGGTTGGCCATTTATAATAGCTAGGACCTGGAAGTGACCTAGGTGTCCATTGACAGATGAATGGATAAGGAAATTGTGGTACATATACACAATGGAATATTATTCAGCTATAAAATAAAACACATTTGAGTCAGTTCTAATGAGGCGGATGAACCTAGAACCTATTATACAGAGTGAAGAAAATTGGAAAGAAAAAGACAAATATCATATATTAACACATTTATATGGAATCTAGAAAGATGTTACTGGTGAGAACAAACTTAGGTCACAGTGGGAGAGGGAGAAGGTGGGATGACTTGAGAGAATAGTATTGAATCATATGCATCACCATATGTAAAATAGATAGCCAGTGGGAATCGGATATATGATGCAGGGACCCCAAAGCTGGTTCTCTGTGATAACCCAGAGGGGTGGAATGGGGAGGGAGGTGGGAGGGAGGTTTAAGAGGGAGGGGACATATGTATACCTTTGGCTGATTTCATGTTGCTATACGGCAGGCAGAAGCCATCACAATATTGTAAAGTAATTATCTTCCAATTAGAAATAAAATTTAAAAATTTTTTTCAAGTTGCAGGTCTCTCTAACCCATGTGTATACCACAAAGAAAAAAGCAAAGACGGCAGATTTTAGAAAGACGACGATGGGGTCAAAAGGGTAATAGAACTCCTTAGCTTGGCATGTAATCATTTCCCAATCAAGCAAATGTTCAAGATGTAGCATCAATTAGTATTCTGGAAAGCAAGAGGCAAACATGTTTCTCCCGTTCCAAGGGCAGAGCAGAAACACAGCTGAGAGGACTTCATCCAGCTGTGGCAAGTGTAGAGACAGCTGCCGCCCTCCCCTGGGCTGAGCTGCCACCAGAAGAAGCCTGGTCTCCTCTTTCTACCCTCGCGGTCCAAGACTCTTGGTGCCCAGTGACCGGCTGGTAGCCCTGCCCCACAGCTTTAGCACTTTCTATGCTATTTTTAATTTCTAGCATGCCACAGGATTTGGAACACAATTTTTCATCAGATCTAGAAGAGCTTTGTGCAGAGCTTTGTGCAGTAGCTCCCCTAAAGCTACTGGGGTCAGAACTTCTTCCCCGGCCCCCATTCACCTGGATGGCATCGCTCACTGATGCCCTGCTGCTGCTGCTAAGTCACTTCAGTCGTGTCCAACTCTGTGCAACCCCATAGACAGTAGCCCACTAGGCTCCTGTGTCCCTGGGATTCTCCAGGCAAGAATACTGGAGTGGGCTGCCATTTCCTTCTCCAACTGATGCCCTAATAGATGCTATTTCCTGGGCCTCCTTTCTGAGTCAAGAACCTCCAGGGAGAGAAGATTTCTAAAGGTTTCTTAAGAAGACGACAAGAGCTCAGAAAATTCTCAGTACTCTTGCCATACTCAGAAGCATGTGCAGAAAGTNAGATTTTAGAAAGACGACGATGGGGTCAAAAGGGTAATAGAACTCCTTAGCTTGGCATGTAATCATTTCCCAATCAAGCAAATGTTCAAGATGTAGCATCAATTAGTATTCTGGAAAGCAAGAGGCAAACATGTTTCTCCCGTTCCAAGGGCAGAGCAGAAACACAGCTGAGAGGCCTTCATCCAGCTGTGGCAAGTGTAGAGACAGCTGCCGCCCTCCCCTGGGCTGAGCTGCCACCAGAAGAAGAAGCCTGGTCTCCTCTTTCCACCCTCGCGGTCCAAGACTCTTGGTGCCCAGTGACCGGCTACCAGCCCCACAGCTCTAGCACTTTCTATGCTATTTTTAATTTCTAGCATGCCACAGGATTTGGAACACAATTTTTCATTAGATCTAGAAGAGCTTTGTGCAGAGCTTTGTGCAGTAGCTCCCCTAAAGCTACTGGGGTCAGAACTTCTTCCCCGGCCCCCATTCACCTGGATGGCATCGCTCACTGATGCCCTGCTGCTGCTGCTAAGTCACTTCAGTCGTGTCCAACTCTGTGCAACCCCATAGACAGTAGCCCACTAGGCTCCTGTGTCCCTGGGATTCTCCAGGCAAGAATACTGGAGTGGGCTGCCATTTCCTTCTCCAACTGATGCCCTAATAGATGCTATTTCCTGGGCCTCCTTTCTGAGTCAAGAACCTCCAGGGAGAGAAGATTTCTAAAGGTTTCTTAAGAAGACGACAAGAGCTCAGAAAATTCTCAGTACTCTTGCCATACTCAGAAGCATGTGCAGAAAGTAGGAAGAGAAAGGAAATCAGAAGGGCGATGAGAGCTTGCCCAAACCTGCAGCTGTTTGGAGAGCGGTGTGAGGTCTTCAACTCTACATGGACCTTGCGTCTTTAGGTCAGCAGTGAAATTCAGGGCAGCACGTCCCAATATTCAGTGTGACCTAGCAAAAGATAAGCAAGCATTCTTTAATGTATTAGTGTATTAAACTGGGTTAAGTGGATGTTAGAGGCCTGAGTAATCTAGAAGAGTTAGAGTCTATGTGTATGTCAATAGGTTAATCTCTGTTTTTTATATCACTGGCAGAAGTCATACTACTGCTAATAGACCTGTATTAAATAGCTCCAGTGGCAGAGTTATATAACTTCTACATGAATACAGTTGTTGTTGTTGTTAATTAATTAATTAATTTTAATTGGAGGGAAATTGCTTTACAATATTGTGGTGGTTCTTGCCATACATCAGCATGAATCTGGAGCCTGTTACACAGAGTGGTGTGTTGTTTAGTTGCTTAGTCCTGCCCGACTCTTTGCAACCCCATGGACTGTAGCCGCCAGGCTCCTCTGTCCATGGGATTCTCCAAGCAAGAATACTGGAGTGGGTTGCCAGTTCCTCCTCCAAGGGATTGTCCTGACCCGGGGTTCGAATCCGCATCTCCTGTTTCTCCTGCATCGGCAGGCGGGTTCTTTACCACTGAGCTACCAAAGAAGCCCTAGATGGATACATATTTAGCCACAAAAAAAAGACAAGAAATTCCCTGCCAGCACCAGCTCTTAGCCTGGGCGTTTCACATGGTGGGAATGTAACCAGGCCTGTGAAAAGCACTTTGCCTGCAGGCCCACAGCACTGTCGCCCTTCACTCTGCTGAGAGAGTTTGCTCCTGTGTGAGAGATGCTCTCCTTGTATCCGATATTTTGTATTTGTAACACCTCTCTTTTGGAGCCTCCAGGCTGGTGCTCAGAACTGTGGCTTTTAACTGGGATACTCTGAAGACATCATGACTTCTGCATTATGGGCCAATGGATTCCAGGTTGGGGAACAAATTAAGGGTGTTTTCTTTGGGATCCTTAAGAAAGGCCTGGGGTAGGACTCATTGAGGTCTGCCCACTTTACCTAGCCTGACCCTTCAGCACGGGTTCTTCTGGAAGGCTGTTGGGAGCCCTCCACTGCTAGAGGCTGGCAGAGGGAACACGTTCAGGGCAGACCCAAATGCCCTGGGTGGGAGTTCTTGCACAAGGGGCTCTGGAGAAGAGGCCTGTGTTCTGTGCATCCAGGAGGTCTTTACTGAGCTGGACTGTCAGGGGCGAGAGAGACCTGAAGGAACTCAGCCACTTTTGCTGGAAGGTGGTTTCCAAAGTGGGACACTTTGGAGAGACCCCTGTGTGGATCTCTGACGCCTAAAACAGGCGATCCTTTTTGTTGAGCGGAAGCTGGAAGCATCCAGGTTTAGTGCTCCAAAGCCTTGTCAAGTAGAAACGGTTTTTCAAGGTAACACTGGCAGTTTCTGTTTATGGAAACCATCAAAATTGAGGTTATATGAATGCTTCAAAAGGATCTCTCCATAAAGTGTCTGATAAAAAACGCTTAATGGCACAAGATGGGACAAAATATCCTGAGGGACAGAGCTACAAACTGTGCAATCTGGAAAGCATGTGAGTTTTTTTTTTTTTCTTCCCTCCCATCACTGAATTGAAAACTCATTTTAAAGATTGGACTTCAATTGTGAAGACCTACCTCTTTGCTCCAATATGACTTCCAGTATCAAAGAAGGATGCTAAGAAAGCCTCTTTTCAGGCAGCTGAAATGAGATGCTGGTATTCAGGCTACCACTAGGCCATCTGTCCTGCTCTCTTGTTTTGCTGCCCTGAAAGGTCCTGACTGTCTGATCACAGATGTCCGCTACCTGTCCCAGGGCTCCAGCAGATGCCTACCACGTGAGTTTCCAACATGGTGGCTGAAACTTTCTCCCCAGCCAGGGCTAGCACGTCACTTTGGTGGCCCAGCACCCCAGTTTGTCAGCACCACCCCCAAGCAGGCATTCCACTCTTAGGTGTGGATTCACGTGTGTGAGCATCATTAGAGGCAGACGGACCGTTTTGTGTATTTACACTGAGAAATTCCCCCCACCACCTAAATAAGACGCTCATGTTTGCACATCAGTTGATGCTGTGACCGTGTCAGAGGTTCAGTTACATTTGCAATTACGCCCTAGGAGCAGGAATCAGCATGAGTGGACCTAGAAGGGTTGTTGTCACGACTGGGTCACACTCCATCGCCCCATAGCAGTCCCTCACAGGTCGCACGCTGGACTCTGTGGCCCTGAGGCTGCCCAGCCTCTGCCTGGACCACGCCACTCCTCGCCTCTCCTGTCCCTTTCCCTGTGTGCCATCGCCGCCTGCGTCTGTTGCCCTCTGTTGGGTTCCGACATGCCATTCTGCAGCGTATTTCTCTTTAAGATATCTGTACTGGGTCTATTTATGTTTGGTTTTTGGTATAATTCTTAGAGAAAAATTTTGTACGACTTTTCTCCAAGTTCCAGGAAGGAGAGGAACCACCTCCCCGTGTGCCCATGTTCCTGCCTACACATTAAAGATGCCTTTCTCTTGACTGCCTGGGAGGTAGGAAACTAGCATTTAACTCGGTGCCCACATAAAGCCAGAAACAGTTCATGTTTTTATTAGGAACTTCAATGAAAACAGGCAGGGTGGGTGGAACTTTCTTATACTGTCGATGACAAAGCTAAGATTCCAATACGAAGTTCAAGATCACACAGCAGTGGTTAATATCGAGATGGGGAGTTTTTGCCCTGGTGGCCTGGGTCTAAATGCCTCACCCTTGGCCTTGCACCACGGAACCTAGGAACTGGGGCTGGCCTGTCCCCTCCTGGCTCCCTGTTCCTTCCTCTCCCGCTGTGGGTCTTGCCCCGCTGATTCCTTTCCCTAGACCCATCTTCTGTCCTGTCTCATCTGTACCTCATAACTCTAGTAACACAGCCAGCAGAGTCCATTGCTCTGATGTGTTTCATGCCCGAGGTCCTCTACGCAGGCTAAAAAGTGATGAGGGCAGAGTTTGTGTCATGGGTCCGGTCCCGGCATTTGGTGGGACTGTTGTTGCTGTTCAGTGGCTTAGTCACATCCAACTCTCTGCGACCCCATGGACTGCAGCACGCCAGGCACCCCTGTTCATCACCAACTCCCACAGCTTGCTCAAACTCATGCCCGTTGAGTAGGTGATACCATCCAACCATCTCATCCTCTGCCGTCTCCTTCTCCTCCTGCCCTCAATCTTGCCCAGCATCAGGGTCTTATCCATTGAGTCAGTTCTTTGCATCAGGTGGCCAAAGGATTGGAGTTTCATCTTCAACATCAGTCCTTCCAATGAAAATTCAGGACTGATTTCCTGTAGTATTGACCGGTTTGATCTCCTTGCAGTCCAAGGGACTCTCAAGAGTCTTCTCCAACACCACAGTTCAAAAGCATCAATTCTTTGGTGCTCAGCTTTCTTTATGGTCGAACTCTCACATCCATACATGATTATTGGAAAAACCATAGCTTTGACTATACAGACTTTTGTTAGCAAAGTAATGTCTCTGCTTTTTAATATGCTGTCTAGGTTAGTCATAGCTTTTCTTCTAAGGAGCAAGCATCTTTTAATTTCATGGCTGCAGTCACCATCTGCAGTGATTTTGAAACCCAAGAAAATAAATTCTCTCACTGTTTCCATTGTTTCCCCATCTATTTTCTGTGAGGTGATGGGACCAGATGCCATAATCTTAGTTTTTTGAATGTTGAGTTTTAAGTCAGCTATTTCACTCTCCTCTTTCACTTTCATCAAGAGGCTCTTTAGTTCCTCTTTTCTTTCTGCCATAAAGGGTGGTATCATCTGCGTATCTGAGGTTATTGATATTTCTCCCATCAATCTTGATTCCAGCTTGTGCTTCATCCAGTCTGGCATTTCACATGATGTACTGACTCATTTGAAAAGACCGTGATGCTGGGAAAGATTAAAGGCAGGAGGAGAAGGGGACAACAGAGAATGAGATGGTTGGATGGCATCACTGACTCAATGGAGATGAGTTTAAGTAGACTCTAGGAGTTGGTAATGGACAGGGAAGCCTGGCACACTGTGGTCCATGGGGTCACAAAGAGCTGGACACGATTGAGCAACTGAACTGAACTGAACTCTGCATATAAGTTAAATAAGCAGGGTGATGATATACAGCCTTGACGTATTTCTTTCCCAATTTGAAACAAGTCCATTGTTCCATGTCTGGTTTTAACTGTTGCTTCTTGACCTGCATACAGATTTCTCAGGAGGCAGGTAAGTTCTCTGTTCATTTTCAAGGCAAACCATTCAATATCACAGTAATTCAAGTCTATGCCACAACCACTAATGCTGAACAAAGCTGAAATTGAATGGCTTTATGATGACCTACAAGACCTTCTAGAGCTAACACCAAAAATCGATGTCCTTTTCATCACAGAGGACTAGCATGCAAAAGGAGAAGTCAAGAGATACCTGGAGTAATAGGCAAGTTTGGCCTTGGAGTACATAATGAAGCAGGGCAAAGCCTAACTGAGTTTTGCCAAGAGAGTGCACTGGTCAGAGCAAACACCCTCTTCCAACAACACAAGAGACAACACTACACATGGACATCACCAGATGGTAAATACAAAAATCAGATTGATTATATTCTTTGCAGCCAAAGATGGAGAAGCTCTATACAGTCAGCAAAAACAAGACCAGGAGCTGACTGTGGCTCAGATCATGAACTCCTTATTGCAAAATTCAGACTTAAATTCAAGAAAGTAGGAAGGTCCGTGTCCATTGCCCAGCTCAAGGTGGTTCAGACCAAGTATGTGGAAGCCAAGGACTATCTGAACGTGCTGAAGAAAAATAACAAGGGGAAAGAATTACTTGACCCACTGACGAGTTCTCTGTATGTCCCTGGGAAGCTACGTGATGTGGAACATGTGCTTAGCAATGTGGGAACTGGCTGCTATGTAGAGAAGACAGCTGAGGATACCAAGGACTTCTTCAAGAGGAAGATAGACTTCCTTACCAAGCAAATGGAAAAAATCCAGCCAGCCCTGCAGAAGAAGCACGCCATGATACAGGCTGTCATGGAGATGATGAGCCAGAAGATTCAGCAGCTCACAACCCTGGGAGCAGCTCAGGCTGCCACCAAGGCCTGAGAGCTTGTTTCAGAAGTGGGGCAGAGGGTGCCTGCTTCTGGGGCCTGGGACTTTGTGGACGTGGTTTCCTAGAATGGGGAAACAAGAGGATCTGTGTTTAATGCTAATAAATGAGCCAGCTGGGTGAAAAAAAAAAAAAGAAGAAAGTAGGACAACCACTGGACCATTCAGGTATGACCTAAATCAAATCCCTTACGATTATACAGTGGACGTGACAAATAGATTCAAGGGATTAGATCTGATAGAGTGCCTGAAGAACTATGGATGGAGGTTCATGACATTGTACCATCCCCAAGAAAAAGAAATGCGAAAAGGTAAAATGGCTGTCTGAGGAGGCCTTACAAATACCTGAGAAAAGAAGAGAAGCTAAAGGCAAAGGAGAAAAGAAAAATTATACTCATCTGAATGCAGAGTTCTAAAGAATAGCAGGGAAAGACAAGAAAGACTTTCTCAGTGATCAATGCAAAGATATAGAGGAAAACAATAGAATGGGAAAGACTAGAGATCTCTTCAAGAAAATTAGAGATACCAAGGGAACATTTTAGCCAAAGATGGGCACAACAAAGGATAGAAATGGTATGGACTTAACAGAAGCAGAAGATATCAAGAAGGGGTGGTAAGAATACACAGAAGAACTGTACAAAAAAAAAATCTTGATGATGCAGATAATCACGATGGTGTGATCACTCACCTAGAGCCATATATCCTGGAATGTGAAGTCAAGTGGGCCTTAGGAAGCATCACTACGAACTAAGTTAGTAGAGGGGTGGAATTCCAGTTGAGCTATTTCAAATCCTAAAAGATGATACTGTGAAAGTGCTGCACTCAATATGCCAACAAATTTGGAAACCTCAGCAGTGGCCACAGGACTGCAAAAGGTCAGTTTTCATTCCAATCCCAAAGAAAGGCAATGCCAAAGAATGCTCAAACTACCGCACAATTACACTCATCTCACACGCTAGCAGTGTAATGCTCAAAATTCTCCAAGCCAAGCTTCAACATGACTTGAACTGAGAACTTCCAGATGTTCAAGCTGGTTTTAGAAAACGCAGAGGAACCAGAGATCAAATTGCCAACATCTGTTGGGTCCATTATGCTATGTCACATATAACTTCTCAAGATTTGATCAGTGGGTAGTTCTTTATTTCTTCCTGATGAAATCAGTCCCTGTGCAATTTTATTTAACTTTCACATCTGACTGATAGATAGAAGACCAGTGAGAGGAATTTTGCAACTAGAAATGAAGTGATCATGAACACATGAACACTTTGAAGTTATCAAGAGTATACCCATTCTTATTTTAAACCCAGTTTTATATCACCTTGATTTCTAAATCAAACTAGAATGCATTTTGACTCATCTAGTTTTTGCAAAAATGATACTAATTAAAATTTTACTATCTGTTAAGATATAGGTGAAAATGGGGGAAAAAGGTGATGGTATTTTTTTCACTGGTGATGGTTATTTTGTGTTTCACTGTTATGTACTTATTATGGAAATTTCCCAAAGGTTGAATGCTCAGAGCAAAATTCACTAAAAGTGAGCCTGTTCTGTGGTTTTTCTGTTTAGTGATCCACTCATAGGAGCTGATGCTCCAGTAGGCACGAGGTATTCAAAAGGAAAATGGAGGAGGATTTATGTTTAGTATTAATTACACAACCAAGAAATAGTTCTCTCGATCAACGAGCTGCCTGAGAAACGTTGTATTGTTCACTGTGCATGTGTTGGAGACATCCCTGACAGCATATGAATCAAACTAATTGTAACTCTCACTTGGTTATGAAAAAAAATGACATTTGCGTTCTTCTAAATTAAGTCTTTCTCGCGCAAATTACTGGTTGCCACTGTAAATCAAGCAACATGTGTTCTGAATTCTGACTGCTGGAGAATTAGCTATTGAGTGGGGAAATGAGATACTTTTGTTTGCAGCTAAACTCAAGTTGACTTTTTTTTTTTTGGCTTTATCTAAAAATAAGATTTATAGAAGTATTGCCTCACCAGCTTCTTTAGGGAAAAGGTTGGGGGTTGTTTGGTCCAGAGTCTGTTTCAGGGTGAAGAAGTCAAGGCCCAGGGCGATGAGTGAGTGGCCTGGAGTCTCACACAAAGGAGGGGTCAGCCCAGACGTGACTCCCTTCCTCTAGTTCTGTGCAGTAAGAGTCTTATAGCCCTCCATCATCCTAATGATGTGGTGGGAAGGCTGACTCCAGCACAACCAGCTGTTTAAATCCAGGTCCCTGAATTGGTCAGCAGCATCAGCACATGAGGACGTAGGGGAGCTGGGAGCTGTTTCCACCCCTGAGCTCAGCCAAGCATGTGCTTGGAACTGCTGCCCTGCCTGTCTCAGCTGAGAGCTCAGTAAGGACTTGGAGTTTCCAAGAAGATCTATTTTTTGGCTTTCATCAGAAAGTGGAGCAACTTATAAAGAGAGATTATAGACATAACAATTATAGTGTCCTTTGGTGAAAGATATACCCTTTATTCTCACCACTTCAGTTGTCAGTGACAATTCTGATGTGTCTGACTTTAAGTGTGATTTTTCGGGATAACTTTCTCTACATCAGGAGTCATTAAACTGCAGCATGAGGGTCAGATCCGGCTGCTGCAGGCTTCTGTTAAACGCCTCCTGAGCTAAGTGTTTTACATTTGTTTTAAACTTTTTAACTTTGTATTTGGGTGTAGCTGATTAGGGCTTCCAGGGTGGTGTAGTTGGTAAAGAATCCACCTGCCAATGCAGGAGATACAAGAGACTCAGGTTTCGATCCCTGGATCGGGAAGATCCCCTGGAGTAGGAAGTGGCACTCTGCTCCAGAAATCTTGCTATATGTTTTCTTTTTTTTTTTTTTTCTATATGTTTTCAAATTCTTGAATTCTGTGAGTTATCCTAGTATCCTATTAGCAAGTTTATATTTTGGGCTTCCCTCATAGCTCAGTGGGTAAAGAATCTGCCTGCAATGCAGGAGATACAAGAGACTCAGGTTTCGATCCCTGGATCGGGAAGATCCCCTGGAGTAGGAAGTGGCACTCTGCTCCAGAAATCTTGCTATATGTTTTCTTTTTTTTTTTTTTTTTATATGTTTTCAAATTCTTGAATTCTGTGAGTTATCCTAGTATCCTATTAGCAAGTTTATATTTTGGGCTTCCCTCATAGCTCAGTGGGTAAAGAATCTGCCTGCAATGCAGGAGACCTGGGTTCTATTTCTGGGTCGGGAAGATCCCCTTAGAAGGAAATGGCAACCCACTCCAGCATTCTTGCCTGGAGAATCCCATGACAGAGAAGCCTGGCAGGTTACAGCCCATGGGGTCATGAGAGTCGGACACGACTCAGCGACTCACCCACCACCATGGCTGATTAACATTGTGTGGTAGTTTCAGGTGAACAGGGAAGATACCCAGCCATGCATGTACGAGTGTCCATTCTCGCCCAGACTGCCCTGCCATCCAGGCTGCCGCACGACACTGAGCAGGGCTCTGCACTGCACAGTAGGTCCTTGTTGGCTGTCCACTTCAAATACAGCAGTGTGTGCCTGGCCCTCCCCAACTCCCGAACTATCCCTTCCCCTCATGCTTTCCGCTCCCCCCGCCTCATGCTGCCAGCAACTATAAGTTCATTCTCTGAGTCTGTGTCTCTCTGTTTTGTAAGTAAGTTCATTTGTCTCATTTCGTTTTAAATAAAAAGGGGTGTCATACGATATTTCCCCTCTATCTGGCTTACTTCACCCAGTGTGGCACTCTCTAGAAAAACCAGAACAATAATATTCCACGACACATGAAAATGACACGCAATTAAGATTTCTGTTTCCATAAATACAGTGTTGGCTCACAGGTACTTTTTTTTCTCCTTGTCCGTGGCTGCTCCCCTGCAACAATGGCAGCTGAGCAGTTGTGATAGAAGTGATTTGGCGCAAAGCCTGAGCCATTCATTTCCTGGCAGAAGGTTCGCATCTCCCTGCTCTAGGCTGAATGGGCGGAGGCTCTGTGTCAGGCACTCTTTCCTCGCAGGGTTAGAGTCTTGCCTCTTCACTGTGAGGCTGTAAGACCCTGAGAATCCACCTCTCCAGAGAGGAGACGGCTCCTTGCCAAATGACCAGCCTCGGCAGGTGCCCAGCAGGCTCTCCTGCTGTTTAGGAGTGTGTGTGCTCCTGGGTGACAGGGGCCCAGAGGAGGCAGCGGGGTGGGCACCAGGACAGTCAGAAGGGAGATCTGAGAACATTTAAGGAGACTAGAGGATATTTGAACAAGTGAGGCACTGGAGATGAAGAGAAGAGAAGTCTGTCTGCTCAAGGATGCCGGCAGCCACTTGGGGGCGCCGTGTCCTGCCTGCCTCCTTCTCTGGGCTGCTGGTAAACGAGTCTGTCAGGAACTGAATTGTTGTTCAGCGGTTCAGTCTTGTCTGACTCTTTGCCACCCCAAGGACCACGGCACAACAGACTTCCCTGTCCTGTACCATCTTTCGGAGTTTGCTCGAACAATGTCCATTGAGTTGGTGATGCCCTCCAACCATCTAATCACCTGCCACCCTTGTCTCTTCCTGCCCTCAATCTTTCCAAGCTTCAGAGTCTTTTCCAATGAATTGACTCTTTGCATCAGGTAGCCAAAGTATTGAAGCTTCAGCTTTAGCATCAGTTCTTCCAGTGAACATCCAGGTTTGATTTCCTTTAGCACTGACTGGTTTGATCTCCTTGCAGTCCAAGGGACTCTCAAGAGTCTTCAGCATCACAGTTCAAAAGCATCAGGTCTTCAGTGCTTGGCTTTCGTTATGGTCCAACTCTCACATCCACACATGACTGCTGGAAAAACCATCGCTTTGACTACACAGACCTTCATTGGAAAAGTGACATCTTTGCTTTTAACTCACTGTCTTAAGTTTGTCCCAGCTCTCCTTCCAGGAGCAAGCATCTCTTAATTTCATGGCTGAAGTCGCCATCGGTGATTCTGGAGCCCCAGAGAGGAGATGGCCCCTTACCAAATGACCAGGAACAGCAGCCGCCCAGTGGCCACTCCTGCTGCTTAGGAGTGTGGATGCTACTGGCTGACAGGGACCCAGAGGAGGCAACAGGGTGGGGGCTAGGAAAAGTTAGAGGAGAGATCAGAGAACATTTAAGGAGGCTGGAGAATATTTAGGCAAGGAGTCAGCGAGGCACCGGAGATGAAGAGGCAGGGGAGAAAAAGAGCAGGATCCCAGCAGAGCCACATGCGGGCGCTGCGTCCCGCCTGCCTCCTTCCCAGGGCTCCCGATGAAGGAGCAGGTTAGGGAATGAATTGAACTGGCCCAGAATCATATGCTGTAGCCCTAACCCCCAGCACCTCAGAATGTGAGTGCATTTACAGACAGGATCTTTAAAGAGCAAATTACATTAAAATGAGGCCATTAAGTGAAAGTGAAGTCACTCAGTCATGTCCGACTCTTTGCAACCCCATGGACTGTAGCCTACCAGGCTTCTTTCTCTGCCCATGGAATTTTCCAGGCAAGAGTACTGAAGTGGGTCACCATTTCCTTCTCCAGGGGATCTTCCTGATCCAGGGATCAAACCCTGGTCTCCCACATTGCAGGCAGACACTTTACCCTCTGAGCCACCAGGGAAGGCCCTAATACTTGTTGGTGGTTTAGTTGCTAAGTCGTGTCCAACTCTTGTGACCCCATGGACTATAGCCTGCCAGGCTCCTCTGTCCATAAGATTCTCCACGCAAGAACAGTGGAATGGGTTGCCATTTCCTTCTCCAGGGGATCTTCCTGACCCAGGAATTGAACCCAGGTCTCCTGCATTGCAGGCAGATTCTTTACCAACTGAGCAAAAGGGAAGCCCATTAGAGTGACCCTAATCCAGTGTGACTGGTGTCTCTATAAAAAGAGAAGAGAAGGACACAGACACACAGAGGGAAGGCCTTGTGAAGACAGAAGTTTTGCACAGCCATCTGCAGCTGAGGAGGAAGGTCTCAGGAGAAACCAGCACCGCCAACACTTTAATCTTGGACTTCATCCTCCAGAACCCTGAGGAAGTATGTTTCTGCTGTTTAAGCCCCCGTCTGTGGTGCTTTCTTACAATAGCCCTAGAACACTAGACCACCTCACGTGGCCACCTTGGCAGGGACAAGGGACTTGGAGGGATGCACATCCCTTGTCTTGCTCAGCACAACACAGCCCACATATGCTTGTAGCAAAGCTATGGTTTTTCCAGTAGTCACGTACAGATGTGAGAGGTGGACCATAAGGAAGGCTGAGCACTGAAGACTTGATGCTTTTGAACTGTGGTGTTGGAGAAGACTCTTGAAAGTCCCTTGGACTGCAGGGAGATCCAACTAGTCCATCCTAAAGGAAATCAGTCCTGAATATTCACTGGAAGGACTGATGCTGAAGCTGAAACTCCAATCCTTTGGCCACCTGATGGGAAGAGCTGACTCACTGGAATAGACCCTGATGCTGGGAAAGATTGAAGGCAGGAGAAGGGGATGACAAAGGATGAGATGGTTGGATGGCATCACTAACTCAATGGACGTGAGTTTGAGCAAACTCAGGGAGAAGGACAGAGGAGCCTGGCGTGCTGCAGTCCATGGGGTCACAAAGAATCAAATGTGAACATGTTTGTAACACTAACACCGTGATTCTCCAAGATTTGTAAGTTCCAGCACCCAGAGGACATGAATTATGATTTTATTGACCCAATTATTTCATCACAGTCTTCAGCAAAGCACAGGCAGTTTTAAGCACAGGCAGTGAACCTGATGGGGAATGAAATGGGAGGCCCAGAGCAGATATTCTCAGTCTCACCTGGAGCTGATCCTCCTCTGTTGTGGGGCTGCCCTGTGCCCTGTAGGATGTTGACCAGCATCCCTGCCCTCTACCCACCATGTGCCAGTAGCATCCTCCAGGTATGACAGCCAACAACATCCGCGGGCACTGATTGATGCTCCCTGGGTGGCACAGAACTGTCCCACTGGCAACCACTGGCATAGACATATAGAGACCCTGCTACTCTTCCTTTCTTATCCAACGTATTAGTTGCAGTAGGGAAAATAAATTTTTCCTAATTTATTGGGATCGAGCAGGGGCACCTTTAAAGCAGCTCGTGGGCCGTGTTGCTTCTACCATGCAGTGGTCTCTGCCATCCCTCAGTCAGAAGTGGAGAGTGTCTTCTAGTTTGCCTCTCTCCAAGTTTGTAGGAATTAGTAAGGATTCTCCGGTAAAAAGTGAAAATCTTAGTGGATCAGCAGTGTCCGACTCTCTGCCACCCCCTGGGGTTCTCCAGGCAAGGATACTGGAGTGGGTTGCCATTTCCATATCCAGGGGATCTTCCCAACCCAAGGATGGAACTCTAGTCTCCTGCATTCCAGGCAGATGCTTTACCGTCTGAGCCACCAGGGAAGCTCAGAATTCTCTGGGCTTTTGTCCATTCAGGGAGGCTGCTTGAGGCAGTGAGCAGAGATTAGAGCCAGGCACAGCCCACTTCCTGTTCAGCTTGAGAATCATCTCTTCCTCTTCTTGGCCATTTGTTCTGGGAGTTTATGTCACTGTGCCGCGCCCTATTTTGTGTTTTTTTCTGCAGTTGGTGAATTTTCCTTGTTGCTCATGTAAATACTGGTCTGTTAAGTATTGTGAGAGGTAAATTCTGCCCTATATTTTCACTCTGACACCTAAATTTGACCATTGATTTTATTTATATACTTATAGTCACTCAGAGACACACAATTACTAATCACTTCGTGAGTGTAAAAAAACATGTAGAATTGCAAATGGTATATAAATAAAATGCATTCTCTCTGCATACTTCTCCCTCCCCCCGCAAAGTAATTTCAGCTATAACTGGGGAGCCAATGTAAGTGAAAGAGACTACTTAAATGACAAGTGGGCATTACTGACAGTGAAGCAAGTGCTAATTCGGAGAACAGAACCATGTATGCAGGTTTGAACTAGTCTAAGGAGATTTCTGATCAAGAGTAATCTGCAGGCCGTCCTTCCTGCCAGGCATGTTCTAAGCCCTTTCTGAAGAGTAATCCTCTTAACCTCACAGCAGCCTCATCACAAAGGGCTCTTCTCAACCCCTTTAAGATGAGGAGCAAGAGAAAATCTTAAAGGGGAAAGAAGAACAAAACAAAACACAAAATGCAGTAGGAGCTTATATTCAGGGAGAAATTACCCGACCAAACTCTGGAGTGTTCTGAATGAAATGGTGGGAAATTACCTGGGTGAGACTGGATTGGATGATGAGTGTTGTGGGAATGTCTAGACCAGGAGTTTGGTGGTGGTGTTTTTTACCTGTCCTGGAAGAGATTGTTGAGTTCCCTATGTCTAAGATGTCCTTGACTTTGTTATTGATAAGGTGTTGATGTCTTAAATTACATATAGTTGTCCTGATAGAAGCATTCAGCTGTGGTCAAACCTTCATAAATGCAAATATCTATTATTGTGATTTTTTAAAAATAATTATTTTGTAAGTTAATAGATAATTCTATATAACTTTTAAGTGTATGGTACTTTAAAACAAGATTTTTTTTTTTTATTATTCTGTAGTTTGGCAGTACTGTGTAGTGGATAACTGAGGCTCAGACATCTCATTTTTTGTGAATTTCATGATTTTGAATCCAAGTTGAATAAGGAGTTTGAGGTCCAGCAGTTGACTTGAAAGTTTTGGATGCTTCTCCTGTATTAAACTGCATATTTCATATGCAGAGAGCATCTTGCTTTGGGTAGTGTTAGTATTGTGTGCTTTTATCAGCCACCAGAAAAGTGGATTAATGTGAATAAAATTACTCAAAGAACGTGACATTCCCAGATATTTCAATGGATCGTTTAAGAGTGAACCATGAAACATATCTGAATGCCATTTCATTAATTTTCCCCTTCCTTTTCAAAATTGTTTAAGCAAGCCCTTCAATCCTATCTAATTTTTTTGTTACATGTATTTTCTGGACAAAACCTCAACATTAGTTTGTTGAAATCGCATTTTTACGGAGCTAATCCAAATGGTTTATGTCTAAAACAATCTTAAAATGAGCTGAAAGTGGTTCCTTGCCTTTGTAGACAGCTGCTTAATTTCCCTTGTCTATCTTGTTTGCTTTAGGGCATTTATGAGAATTATTTACCAAGTGTTAATTTAAGATAGAAGTCAAAATGTGCACATCAGAGAGAGAATGTGGTTGCCTTCTCCTCGGTTCTTCACCAGGAGCCAGCCCTCCAGCATCCCATCCTCTGTGGTCTAAGCCCAGCCTGGGGCACGTGTTTGGAGGAGGATGAGAAGAGAGATAAGCTATGTGCAGAGCTGGACTCAAGGTAGAGTCTCAGAAAGTCAAGGTGAAGGCTTAAACTGGGCTCCCGGGGTCCTTCATGGTCCTGGGCCTGGGCCTCCAGGGCCTGTTCAGCTCAGTTCAGTTGCTCAGTCGCTTTGTGACCCCATGGACTGCAGCACGCCAGGCCTCCCTGTCCATCACCAACTCCTGGCGTTTACGCAAACTCATGTCCATCACGTCAGTAATGCCATCCAAATATCTCATCCTCTGTCGTCCCCTTCTCCTCCTGCCTTCAGTCTTGCCCCGCATCAGTGTCTTTTCCAAGGAGTCAGTTCTCAGCATCAGGTGGCCAAAGGATTGAAGCTTCAGCTTCAGCATCAGTCCTTCCAGTGAATATTCAGGACTGATTTCCTTTAGGATGGACTGGTTGGATCTCCTTACAGGGCCTGTAGAAATTACTTAACCCTTTGGATTCACCATGCGTTTGAATGATGAGCATTGGAAGCATCTATCTTGCAGGCAGATGGAAACACTACCACGTTTCCCCATCCCTTGACTCTGGTGGGGTGCGTTTCTCACTTTGACTAATAGAATAGGAGACACTGATGCTGTTGTCTGTGCCAAGGCTTCTGAGGCCCCAAGATTCCCTCTTGCTTTCTAGAATCACCATCAGGAAGCCAGCCCAGCCTCATGGAGGATGAGTGACCACAACCACAGGGAGTGAAACCCAGGCCCAGTTTCCAGCCAACCACAACCGCCAAACAAGCCAAAGGCCCTCCGTGGGCCTTCCGGCCAGGCTGGCCTCCAGTAGAATGCAGTCCTGTGACTGGTCCACAGGAAAACCAGCCTAGAAACCACCCAGCTGATCCACAGAGTCAGGAGGAGGAAAACGAAAAAATATCATTGCTCTAAACCCCTGGTCTTGGGGCAGTTTGTTTTGCAGCAGTGAATAACTGAAATACCTTCCTAGTTCAAGCCAGGCCACCTGAGCCCAGGAACTGTTGAGAGTAACATACTCTTTTCCTTGGCAAGCACTGCACAGGATCCAGTATGGCCTCAGACGCCAGCCTTTCACGTATGAGTTTAGTGCTCCTAAAAATCTGTTTACTATTTGACACATATATTTTTTTGGCATGACAAAGTTGAGAATTCCCAACTTATATGCGCTGATGTAGTTCACTTAAATTAATCAGTCAATATAGCACAGGTATACCTATGGCTGATTCATGTTGATGTTTGTCAGAAACCAACATGATACTGCAAAGCAATTATCCTTCAATTAAAAATGAATAAATTTAATTTTGTCAGAAACCAACATGATAGTGCAAAGCAATTATCCTTCAATTAAAAATGAATAAATTTAATTTAAAAACTAGGAAATATATTTTTTA
Organism: Redunca redunca; assembly: GCA_006410935.1. Taxonomy (NCBI): domain Eukaryota; kingdom Metazoa; phylum Chordata; class Mammalia; order Artiodactyla; family Bovidae; genus Redunca; species Redunca redunca. The sequence continues at coordinate 868,431 of SJYQ01003532.1, forward strand.
AATTTTTTTATTGGAAGATAACTGTTTTATAATGTGTTAGTTTCTGCTATACAACGAGGTGATCAGCTCTACAGATACATACATGCCCTTCCTCTTGGGTCCTTCCCTCCCCCCCATCCCACCCGCCTAGGTCATCACAGAGCCCCAAGCCAAGCTCCCTGTGTTGTCCAGCAGCTTCCCACTAGCTGAATATTTTACACCTGAGACTGTATGTGAATCAGTCCTAAGCTCCTGATCCATCCCACCCTCCCCGTCTCGCCCTGAGAAGTTAAGCATCTTCTCACGAGCCACACTTTCATTCCCACGCTGATCTCGGTTTTTGTTTCCTGGCAGAAAACTTGCCCCCTTTGCACCCTGGCAGGGCTTTGGTTTATAAGTTCTTCATTCCCTCTCCAGCTCCTCCACGTCGTGCGCTGGGCTGTGCACCTTTCATCACACTGAGTATTGAGACCCGACGCAGGGGGAGCCTTCCTGACATCATTTTCCTGAGCACTTGAATTCGTCCCTGCAGAATAGCTGAAAGAATAGTGCCCATTTCATCAGATCTAGAAAGATCAGAGATTAGAGCACCTATATGGGCTTCCCAGGTGGCTCAGGAAAGAATCTTTACTGAAAGGGCAAAGCATCTGCCTGTCTGCAAAGAATACAGGAGATGCAGGTTCGATCCTTGGATCTGGAAGATCCCCTGGAGAAATGGCAACCCACCCCAGTATTCTTGCCCAGAAAATCCCATGGACAGAGGAGCCTGGCGGGCTACAGACCATAGCATCCCAAAGAGTCGGACACAACTGAAATGACTTAGCATGCACACAAGAAAAACACGTGAAAGAATGTAGATGCATGCATGCCAACTAATGTGTATGGGGGCAAAATTAAAAGGCATCTATCTATTCACCTACAGATACAAGGGTATGGATATACATGCACATATATTACACATGGACATATTTATTATATACATTCTTCCATCATTTCTTCTAATGGAGAAAATCACAAGTTTTGCAAAGTTGCCCAAAAAATTCCAAATGTGTTTCTTTTCTGCTGCCACACTCCAGGATGTTTTCCCCTTTCATCCTGGCTCCTTACAGGGTGGGAGAAATCTCAAATTGGTAGAGACAGCAGAAGCATACTCAGACACCTCGCAGGCCACTAGGAAGACACTGGCAGCCACTGTCCACCTTTCTTACCCACCATCCACTTACTGAGTGACAAGAGTTGCAGCCGGGATATTCTCCTGACCTCCATTCTTGAAAAGGCAGACTATTTAATGAGCTGCCTGGCAGAAATCTTTATTCAGAGTTGAACGAAGCACTAGTCTCACATTCTTGCATTCTTTCCTGTGTCCATCTGACAGATTTATTGGTGTCTACTGTTTTCCTGGCTCAGAGTTCCATGCTGGGAACATACTATTAAAGAAGGCACAATTCAGGCCTAGCGTCATCTACAGTTTTGAGCAGGAATGTAAACGGATGCTTAGACTTTGAGCATAAACCCTGGATGTGAAAACGACACTACGTCCAACCAGACAGGTCTCGGAGAGGAGGTGATGGAAGAGGCAGTTCATGTGGAACTAGAAGCTTGATGGAGAGTGAACAGGGCTAACGCTAGTGATGGTGGTGGTGTGGGTGGGAACGGGGTGACGGAGCCTGGGGTGCGGGTGCCAGGGGAGCAGGCTCTCCAGGGGACGAGGTAAGCTCAGCGCCAGACAAGGGCTGCATATGACTCAGAAGGGCTGGACCACAGGCTCAAGACTGGGGAGGAGGAACTGAAAGTGGTCGAGTTCATGGCAGTGTAGCACATGCTATGGTTTTTCCAGTAGTCATGTACGGACGTGAGAGTTGGACCATAAAGAAGGCTGAGTGCTGGGGAATTGATGCTTTTGAACTGTGTTGTTGGAGAAGACTCTTGAGAGTCCCTTGGGCTGCAGTCAATCCTAAAGGAAATCAACCCTGAATATTCCCTGGAAGGACTGATGCCAAAGCTGAAGCTCCAATATTTTGGTCATCTGATTCAAAAAAGAGCTGACTCATTGGAAAAGACCCTGATGCTGAGAAAGATTGAGGGCAGGAGGAGAATGGGGCAACAGAGGATGAGGTGGTTAGATGGCATCACAAACTCAATGGACATGAATTTGAGCAAACTCCAGGAGACAATGAAGGACAGAGAAGCCTGGTGTGTTGCAGTTCATAGAGTCGCAAAGAGTTGGACACAACTTAGCAACTGAACAACAGCAGTATCTTGTGACATACCGGAGGGTTTAGGATTTGTCCGTAGAGGCATTCAGAGCTGGGATTGACCTGATTTGGCTGCTTCACATTTTAGAAAGAACTCTTCAGCAGAAGAGAAAGGATGGGGAGATGATAGGAGGTAGGAAGCCCAGTTAGGAGATGATTCATTCATCAGATGGATGCCGAGGGTGACCAAGAACTGGGAGTAGCTATAGGTCAAGGGGAAGGAACAGGAATCCTTCACACTGTCCTTCAGGAATCTCTTTTTCTTTGGATGTGGGGTCATAAGAGAGAAGAGTTATCAAGGATGGGCATGGTTTCTGCTTGATTATCTGCACATATGATCAATATTTAACCTAACTAAGGATCCAAGAGTGAAAAAATTGGCTTAAAACTCAACATTCAGGAAACAAAGATCATGGCATCTGATCCCATCACTTCATGGCAAATAGATGGGGAAACAGTGAAAACAGTGACAGACTTTATTTTAGGGGACTCCAAAATCACGGCAGATGGTGACTGCAGCCATAAAATTAAAAGATTCTTGCTCCTTGGAAGAAAAGCTATGACCAACCTAGACAGCTTATTAAAAAGTAGAGATATTACTTTGCCAACAAAGGTCCATCTAGTCAAAGCTGTGGTTTTTCCAGTAGTCATGTATGGATGTGAGAGTTGGACTATAAAGAAACCTGAGTGCAGAAGAATTGATGCTTTTGAACTGTGGTGTTAGAGAAGACTCTTGAGAGTCCCTTGGACTGCAAGGAGATCCAACCAGTCCATTCTAAAGGAGATCAGTCCTGAGTATTCATTGGAAGGACTGATGCTGAAGCTGAAACTCCAATACTTTTGCCACCTGATGGGATGAACTGACTGATTGGAAAAGACCCTGATGCTTGTAAAGATTGAAGGTGGGAGGAGAAGGGGACAACAAAGGATGAGATGGTTGAATGGTATCACCGACTCAATGGACATGAGTTTGAGTAAAGTCCAGGAGTTGGTGATGGACAGGGAGGCCTGGCATGCTGCAATCCATGGGGTCGCAAAGAGTCGGACATGACTAACTGACTGAACTGAACTGAACTGAAGGTTCCAAGGTGAGGAACAGCTCTGGAGGGAAGGTGATGGTTTCCATCTTGGAAATACAGCACTGGAGTTCTCTGAATGAGACAGAGACCACTGATTTTTCTTGCAGTATCCATTCTTTTTTTTTTTTTTTTTTTAATGGGGGGCTCGTCCAGGAGCACTCGGCTTCAGCCCAGCTTCCCCATGCTGCAGGCGGGCGGGCGGGCACCGGTGTCTGTGCATGCCCCTCGTCGGCCGGCCCGCAGCATGGACGCCGCAATATCCATTATTTTCTTCTTCCATACCAAGAGGATTTTTTTACCTGGGTACATGCCATCCTGAAGAAAGACATGTGCTAGCATCCCTTAGAGGTGTGCTGCATGCTCAGTCTCTCGGTCATGTCTGACTCTTTGCGACACCATGGACTGTAGCCTGACAGGCTCCGAGGTCCAAAGAATTTCTCAAGCAAGAATACTGGAGTGGGTTGCCATTTCCTCCTCCAGGGGATCTTCCCAACCCCGGGATTGAACCCATGACTCCTGCATCTCCTACGCTGACAGGTGGGTTCTTTACCACCATGCCATCTGGGAAGCCCAAGCTTTAGGATGACCACTGACTGTTCATTGGCGTTTGAACAGAAGTCATGATCAACTTTCAAGGGATGCTCTGGAGAGGTGTCCTCCTCCATTCTGGAAAGATGAGGACAAGAAAGGGATTGAAGTGACTGATAGACTGTGGAGTCCAGGTGTGGTTGTTCAGTCATGTCTGACTCTTCAAGACCCCATGGACTGAAGAATGCCAGGCTTCCCTGTCCTGCACCATCTCCAGGAGCTTGCTCAAACTCCACTGAGTTTGTCCATTGAGTCGGTGAGGCCATACAACCGTCTCATCCTCTGGGGACTCTTTCTCCTCCTTCCGTCAATCTTTCCCAGCATCAGGGTCTTTTCCAATGAGTCAGCTCTTCCCATCAGGTGGCCAAAGTACTGGAGCTTCAGCTTCAGCATCAGTCCTTCCAGTGAATGTTCAGGACTGATTTCCTTTAGGATGGACTAGTTGGATCTCCTTGAGTCTTCTCCAGCCCCACAGTTTGAAGGCATCGGTGCATCAGCACTCAGCTTTCTTTATGAGTCCAGGGAGGAACAGATGAAGAAAGCAGACAGGAGGAGCCACAGGGGACGAGTCAGGCTAGAGGTCCCAAGGAGGAGTCTCACATTAGAGCAATGATTCTCAACCAGGGAAGATTTTTTACTGTAACCACTATCCCACCAGCGAGCATTTGGCAGTGCCAGAAGATGATTCTGGTTGTTTCCAGATGGGGATGGAATCGCTCCGGGTTTCCAGTGGGTAGGAGCCACTGAAGTCCAGTCTAGCTTTAGGGCTATTGGACAGAAAGTCCTATCGTTCTCAATGCACAGGACAGCTTCCCCAAACAAAGAACTCTCCAGCCCAAAATACCCACAGCGCTGAAGGTGAGAAGTCAGATTTAGAGGACTGGCCAACACGGTGAATGTGTACAATGATTGTGCGCCCTGCATAGCAGTGGTCAGGTTTTTTCAGCCTGCACACGCACAGACACACCTGTGTGCCCTGGAAGCCAGTCCGAGCTCATCTGCCTGGTGAGGCTCAACACGTGGGCTGCCAGCCTGCTTCCTCTGGGCTTAAAATTTTGATGAATTCTTAAGACTTTATAGTCGAGGAAGGAAATGAGTTAGCAAGCACACCAAGTCCAGGTTGCCTTCTCCATTACCTGTGTGATTTCAGCTTGAGTTAGCATCATGTGTAACTTGGGATAAACTCTCTTACGAGCTATTTTTCTTAAATTCTAGAAGTGTCAAGCCACGATTTATTTTTCTTTGTCCGGTAGCCATGTGCTGGGGAGGGAGAAATTTCCCCTCTACCCTTCTTGCGTTCTTCGGGCTGACCCAAGACAGATGAACAGGAGGAAAAATACAAATTTAGAGAACTCATAGAAATAGGACCTAAGAAGGTGCAAGGCGGGCAGCTTGTGTGTTTAGACAAAGAAACAATACCTTTGTGAGGAACTGAGGAGACAAATTCAGGCTTGGGTACTTAATTGTGAAGACTCTAAACAGAGTTGGAATTGGCTGTTTAGTGCCTCAGTCCTTTCTGACTCTGCAACCCCGTGGACTGTAGCTTATCAAGCTCCTCTGTCCATGGAATTTTCCAGGCGGAAGTACTGAAGTGGGTAGCTGTTCCATTCTCTAGGGTATCTTCCTGACCAAGGGATTGAACCTGGGTCTCCTTCACTGCAGGCAGCTTCTTTACCACTGAGCCACATTTGGGGTAGTGAATTTAAAAAGTAACAAGGTTTGTTTACAGGGATCTTTCTGTCCTGAACTGCCTGTCTCTGCCATTAAGGATTCTCCACCTCCTTGCTCAGGGAGTGTACTTTTCACATGGGAAGCATATTCACTTTTCTCAGGGAGACAGGGGCATATCTCTGCACTGGCTGCCTCTCAAGCAACTTTAATTCAAAATAACCAGGGTGTCACTGCAGTGCATCTTGGGGAGTCTGCTCTGAGCCCCAACACTTACATCTGAGATCCTGAACCAGCATCGCTATTTTTAGCTAATAGTTGACACCATTCTCTCCAAAGACACACTTGTTAGTGAAATTTAGGTTAGAGAAAATCTCCAGTCTGAGTACAAAGAATGCATTTTCTAAAGACAACAATAAAACTTAGGTAGTGCAGTGAGAGAGAGCCTGCCTGCCAGTGCAAGAAACATAAGAGATGAAGGAAGATTCGGTCCCTGGGTGGGGACGATCCCCTGCAGTAGGAAATGGCAACCCACTCCAGTATTCTTGCCTGGAGAATCCCATAGACAGAGGAACCTGGCGGGCTGCAGTCCATGGCGTCACACGACGCACAAACAACAAAGTTAGCTCCCAGGTCGGGTGTGTAGCAAATGAACAGTCCAGCAAACTTCAGCAGAGATCGCCTGCATCCCAGAGTTTTTGCCACAGTCTTTTCATCCGAGTCACTTTTGGTAAAACTCCAGCAGTGTGGCCGCCTCCAGCTTTTTGCCACAATGACTTTGCTGTAGCATTTGCCGCTTGCATCTTTCGTTTGTATCTGAGGAAGCTGAGGACATTGCTTTATGAGCAGAATGAGAATTAGTTCAGCTCTGTTCTCTCTCTTTCCTCATTTATTATCCTTCCCCTGAAAAGTTGATGTCATGCAGAAATGATGGGGCCATCTCCTGGTACCAACTGCATCGGTGCCTAAGGGGACCGCTAGTGTTTGAGGGCAGGTACACTGTTTAAATGGTATTATCTGCAGGGTTTTGACTCTGGAGGCTTTTCTCTGGAGACTTGATTTTTCAGGACAAATAAGCATAAATTGGAACATCTAACTCCACGCCAGGGAGTCTTTCGATCACCTCTCCTAGCCAGCCGCTTGACTTTGCATTCAGAGCAGGGAAAAAAACAAATGCTCGTTTCAGGATACAGTCCTGTGTTCACGATGGAAATGTCAAGCAGTGTCTTCTGGAAATCACCTCTGTTCCTTCCCTGCTCAAGGAATGCCTTCTAGTGTTCACTGGGGTTTTCTCTGTGTCCCAGGTGGTCCAGGCTGCATGAAGGGTGAGAAGAGGCTGAGGTCTGTCCACGCCATCGGGCACTGAGGCTCGCCCCAAGACCGAGTTTGCTTTGAGGTTCAGGTCTCCACGTTCCACACAATTAGGAAAAAGGATTAGTCTCCCCATCAAAAAAATTGTGGAGGAATCAGTCATGCCCAGAGACACCACTATGTGTCATAGAACCCCTCCCCACCACTGGCTGGTGCGGGATTTCTTGCTGTGCTTAGTTACATGTTGTCTTTTATTCTGGATGGTCAAGGAGAGCGCTACCCACTGGCTGCCTCCATGGGTTCAAATACCGGCTCCACCACCAGCTTGATGTGAGATACATAGCAAGTCCCCAGAGCAGTTTATCTTCAGTTTCCTCTTGGTAAAACTGAGGAAATTAATAATACTTACATCCTTGGAGTGGGGAAGACTTAAGCAAGATAATGGTTATAAATTGCTTAGAACTGGAATTGATACGTGAAAACTAGTCAATTACAATGGAGGAAAGAACCTTGAATTAAGGGCACAGAAACTGCATGGAGACAACCTAGATGTCCATCAGCAGATGATTAAGATGGGCTGTGTGTGTGTGTGTGTGTGTGTGTGCGTGCACAGTGGAATACTACTCAGCTATGAAAAGGAATGACATGATGCCACTTGCAGCAACGTGGATGGACTTAGAGATTACCACATTAAGTGAAGTGAGTCACAGACAAATATCATATGGTATCACTTGTATGTGGAGTCTAAAATATAACACAAATGAATCTATCTACAAAACAGGAACAGACTCACAGACACAGAGAACAGTCTTGTAATTGCCACAGGAGGTGGAAGGAGGATGGGTTGGGAGTTTGGGATTAGCAGATGCAAACTATTATATTAGAATAAAGCAACAGAGTCCTACTGTATAGCATAGGGAGCTATATTTGATATCTTATGATAAACCATAATGGGAAAAAATATGTTAAAAAGTATATACCTATCAATTCAGTTCAGTTCAGTCGCTCAGTCATGTCCGACTCTTTGCGACTCCATGAATCACAGCACGCCAGGCCTCCCTGTCCATCACCAACTCCCAGAGTTCACTCAGACTCACGACCGTCGAGTCCGTGATGCCATCCAGCCATCTCATCCTCTGTCGTCCCCTTCTCCTCCTGCCCCCAATCCCTCCCAGCATCAGAGTCTTTTCCAATGAGTCAACTTTTCACATGAGGTGTCCAAAGTACTGGAGCTTCAGCTTTAGCATCATTCCTTCCAAAGAAATCCCAGGACTGATCTTCAGAATGGACTGGTTGGATCTCCTTGCAGTCCAAGGGACTCTCAGGAGTCTTCTCCAATACCACAGTTCAAACGCATCGATTCTTCAGCGCTCAGCCTTCTTCACAGTCCAACTCTCAGTCGTGTCCAAATCTTTGCGACCCCATGGACTAAAGCACGCCAGGTGTGTGTATAACTAAATCATTTTTCTGTACAGTAGAAACTAATGCAACATTGTAAATCAACTGTACTTCAATAAAATAAACAAAAGAGCACAGTAAACTGCATTCAGGTAGAGTAGTTCTGTCGTTTCCTGGAAGAATAGGAAGTTCATTTCCATGTGAACGAGAGGTCTGTTCTTCGGTCAGCAATTCTTGAGTGTCCCAAACATGAACTTTCAGAGCTTTTTCTGAGGCCAGACTTACAGCAGTATTGAAGGGACTGGTCTCCTCTGCAGAGCTCCACAGCCTCCAGTCTCCCCCTCACCTCTCCCCACCTCTCTTACACGCACATGTCTCATACACTCGAACATCCATCCTTAGACCAAGCCATCTCCTCCAGACTAGCATCTCGAGCTGCTGAGGGATTAAAATGAGTGAACCCACTGTCTCACCACCATCAAGGAGGAGCCAGACCTGCACCCCAGCAGACACACTCCCATGCTCTCTCAGACCAGCGCTGCCAACATTCTTAAGTGTGGGAGCGCTTGTCAGCCTGATAAAAGCCCTTTGCATCCAGTGAGACAAGTACTTTGGAGAACAGCAACAGTTAGCATGTAACATGACACCTGCAACCAAGAGAGAGGGTGAATTCTCACAACTTCAGCCTCTCCTTAGGGGGAAAAATATCTTTTAGAGAAGTGTTCCCTGGTTTTCATAACTGAAGAGAAGCATCTGATCCCAGATGGGGAAGTTCCTGCCTCAGGTAATTCCTACCCCGCTTAATGCAACTCCAAGTTGCCTCTGTGCAAAGAAGTAAAGAAATTTCAGTGAAATTGCCCCAAGTCAGAGTAGCTCTGAAAGTCATGTGCACTCAAGGACCGAGCACGTGGGTTGGTGTGCATGCCCTTCAGTGTTGCATCTGTCCAAAGAGCTCGGGGGAGCTGTGGCACAAATCACCCCCAGATTGAAGGAGCAGGCAATGATAATGCCAAAGAGACCTTGTATTTCTCCAGTACACATGAGCTCCATCTTGCATCTTACATGCAACTCAGGCTCAGAGCAGCCCCTCGCTGGGACACTGCTGGTCCCCAGAGCAGATGGAAATGAAGTGGTAAGCCGCGCACTGGCTCTTAAAGCTTCTGCTCAGAAGAAGCACACATCATGCCCTTCACAGGTGATTTGTCAGACCAAGCCACATGGCCAAGCTTACTGTCAGAGGAGCAAGGAAAGAAGGGGCCACCATGTATTTCATGAGTGACTGGGAGTGTTGTGTGTATATAGCTACATTGTTATCTGGTCATCTGTGGTGTACAGTTTCATCGACGGGTTGCATTTGGATGTTACAGCATTCCATTTTACTCCCTGCGATATGTAGCATTTTATCAACTAGGGGATTTTTGCAGAAACTAACACCTCTGGCATTAATATGTCTCCGGTCAATAATGCGTTAAATATAGTTGATCTCACATATTTGTCTGTATCTTCTTATCATCTCCTCTGTCAGCATCTCCATCTTTCCTTCTTCTCAGAAGAAATCTCCTGCCCCCTGCACAGCCTGAGTTTCTCTTTTCCCCAGAATCCAGGAAAGGGGTCAGTCTTCATACAGTGTCTCTGCATTTTCTTCAACTGGCTTTGCCTGTTTCAGGCTGGAGGGTGTTCCCTGCATATAGGCAGATGACCTTGGAGGGGCAAATCAGACCAGAGTCATTGTTAATCTGGAGCATTTACCTTTTCACGTTTTAGTGTGTGGGTGTGGGGGTCTGTTTGCATGATGAGCTCCCCTTTGGGTGTTTTCATAGCCCTGGTGTTGAGCTTTGTCGTCTCGGGCCTCATGGGAGCAGCGGCCCTGAGAGACGCTTGTGACACTCATAGGCCATCCTGCCATCTTGCTGTGGGTGCCCGTGTGTCCTGCTGCCTGGTCGGGGAACAGAGCTGTGCCTCTTATCTCAAAACCTCCATAGTCTCCCACCCAAGGATTGAAGGCTTTATATATTATGAACGGTGTTTCTTCCACTGAAAGTGTTAGTTGCTCAGTCAAGTCTGACTCTTTGTGATCCTTTGGACTGTAGCCTGCCAGGCTCCTGGGTCCATGGGATTCTCCAGGCAAGAATACTGGAGTGGGTTGCCATTCCCTTCTCCAGGGGATCTTCCTGACCTAGGAATCAAACCCTGGTCTCCTGCATGGCAGGCAGATTCTTTACTGTCTGAGCCACTAGGAAGACCCCCTAGAGGCTCCGTATTAAAGAATTAAATTGATGATTAGCAGTTTGAATTTAGAAGTATCAATTTACTGTCACCTGTGACTGAAAACACACCTTATAACTTGACGTTAGCCTGTGTTCTCTAACTCCTGCTCGCCGGAGAGTAATGGCACGTAAGTGATTGCTTCTTTCCTTCCATCTTTTGTTACTGATGTGCTCTGTAAAAGTACCCCAACAGTCTTAATCCTTCTGCTGAGCTTACAAATTAGTCAGTAGGATGAGAAATCAGAGACCATAAAGTTGGAAGATGCAAGTTTCATCAGGTGTTGACTCCCTAGTGAGTACCACCTCCCTCTACCCGCTCTGAGACAATGCTTTATCTATTTTGCCCCCCCCTTTTTGGTCAAAAGTGTTTAAATTTAAATAGAATTTAATATAGCCAGGGTTTATAAAATGAGACAACAATATATGAGTGCAACAAAAGGCCTTTAAGGTTTTGTAAAAGGGAACAGGGACTTGTCAAAGTGCATATTGATTCTCATTTGCTCAAAGCATTTCGGCCTCCCTAAACTGTGTAATAAGCAAGCTGACTTGCCCTCTGCACACAAATGCTGGCCATTCACACAGCACACCAGAGCCCCTCGCCATTCTCCGTCCTCTTGCAGTTCAGTGAAGTGACCCTTCACGGAAGAGTTTCTTTGTCAAGAGCCCTCTCCTTTCCCACAGTGCTTCTTAACTGTCTTGGCTGTGGTCTGCGGTTGTGAAGAGTCACCTCCTTTCCTTTGTGTTTGAGTCTGAAACAGTAAGAGGCGAATTCAAGGGAAAAACCTCTTGTGGTTCCATAAAATTCTAGGAACTTACAGGGACCTGCAGACCTTCAACTCACCAAGTCTAACAGATACTTTTTTAAACAATTAAATTGAGGCTCCCGAGGCTGGAGGGATTTAACTGAGGTCACATAGGTCGTGGTAGAGAAAGAGCAGGAGCTCAGATCTACTCGGACATGGGTGCTGTTTCTACTAGACAGTGCTGGATTTCGTCATGCATAAATATGACGACTGATTTTATTGTAAAAATCAAAGTTATATAAAGCAAGATCTTTCAAATAATAAGTATTAACTGATTGATTGCTGTGAAGCAAGATTCCTAAGGCTGGACTGAAGAGAAACGAACTAAATTGAATAGCAAGAAACAGCAGTAATGGCAGCTGTCACTGCACCTTAGTATATACCTAGACAGAGTATTACAAAGCAGACACATCCCTTTGCTGACAAAGGTCCGTCTAGTCAAAGCTGTGGTTTTTGCGGTAGTCATGTACGGATGTGTGAGGTGGACCATAAGAAAGGCTGAGCCCCAAAGTGATGCTTTCAAATTGTGGTGCTGTAGAAGACTCTTGAAAGTCCTTTGGACTGCAAGGTGATCAAACTAGTCCATCCTAAAGGAAATCAGTCCTGAATATTCATTAAGGACTGATGCTGAAGCTGAAACTCCAACCCTTTGGCCACCTGATGCAGAGAGCTTCCATGGTGTTGCAAACAGTCAGACATGACTTAGCGACTGAACAAAAACTATACCTTAACTTCAGAAGTGTGCAGGTGATAGAGGCTGGTAGCAAGAAAGGATGGATTTTCACTGAGACTTGCACACATGAAGCTGGCTGCAAGAGAAGAAAAATCTGGGAGAAAATACAGACACAGATACACATCCCTGGTGGGTGTTTTCCAAGGACAGAGGCTTCAGCATTTGATTCTGAATGGATACCTGGTCCTTTCATGCTGCAGGTCCATCCTGAATGGCAGCGTATCAGCATATCTCTTCAGCGCCTCTTGTAACACAGTAGCTGCTTAGGGATCCGGTGTCTGTTTATGCCAGCAACTACTTTCTCTTGGGAAGAGAAAACTTGTAACTTATTCCTTCAATGAAAGGAATGAATACAATAGAAGGATTAATATATCGAATTGGTTTGCTTTCCTGAGGTAACTGAATGGCATTTAAAATAAGAACTAGATAGAAATAAGAATTTTGAAAGAGGAAAAAAAATTTGATTCTTATGAAAGAGCAAGTCCTTGTCATCCTCCTTTCGGAAAATGCAGCAGTTTTAAACATTTATCAATGCATGGTTTAAAGAAAAAAACAGGATATAATGTACATCAATATATGATAGTTCAGAATGTAAGCATATATCATCTTTGCTTAAGTTAGATTTTCCTGTCAACTGAAATAATCTCAAAAATGGCATAAAAAAGTAAAGTTAAATATCTGCTTTGTTTCATTATGTTAGAAACAATTTGGAGTTGGAGAGTGTCTTGGATTTTGATCANGATCAATAGTACATTGAAATTTACAAACTCTAGCTTTCTACGTGGCACAATTTAAAAGAACACATTCTCAGAAAAATGTATGAATTTAATGAATATTAATTAGAAGCTTAATAAAGACATGTGTTAAAATGAAACTCTCAAACTATGGCCGACCTATTCACTGGATAATCTTTGAGTAGGCTGGACTTAGCCAAATTCCCTGTCACTCGACAGTCTTTTCTAAAAAGAGAAAGAAATAGTGATGGTGTGCATCAATCAGTTTTGTGACAACTTGATTTTCCAAAAATCCCCTTAAGGAGTTTCTCCAGCGTATTTGGAGATAATGTAGCTAAGTCATATCCGGCATATTAAGCACTTAAGTTTGTGTGTTGCTTTCAGATAATTTGGCAGGGCACACAGCTACATTATCAAAAAGCTGAAATATTAATGGAAATATTAACCTTGTCAGATTATGAGTTGAGTTGAAATTTATCATGTGTGCCATAATATTGGGCTTTCCTTTCAGAACACAGCACTTTATAAGGGAAGAAAGATGTATTTAAAAGTGACTTGATTCAGAATGTTCAAGTACAGACTTTTATTTAAGGCTTACCCCTTTATCCAATGCCATGATGACCAAGAGGATGTGTGCAGACCCCAAAACATGAATCCTGTCTGTGGGCTTTGGTCACTGGTCTTGCTGCCATCAGAATCATGTGATAATTGAGAAGATTTGGGTTCTTTTCTTTTTGGCTGGTAGGCTGTTACCAACATCTTTATTCCACTCTAACTTCACAAAGATTCTTTAACACACACACACAAAGAAAAATTTGGTTTACACAACATATGGAGTTGATTTCCTGTATTTTTCAAACTACCTATAAAAAGCCAGTCATCTGTCTACACGTGGGACTAAATTAAAGACCATGATTTACATTTGGTCATTAAATGAAGCTATGGGCATGAAAGAGAATCACTTTATTTAATTCGTCTTTTTTGTTCATGGAATCTGTCCTTAAGGGAAGGCTGGCTCTGTGGTCTTGGGGGTTTGCATGTGTGCTAAATTGCTTCAGTCGTGGCCAACTCTGTGCGACCCTATAGACTCTAGCCCACCAGGCTCCTCTTGCCACAGGATTCTCCAGGCAAGAATACTGGGGTGGGTTGCCATGTTCTCCTCCAGGGGATCTTCCCAACCCAGGGATCAAACTCATGACTCCTGCGTCTCCTGCATTTCAGGCAGACTCTACCACTGAACCATCTGGGAAGCCCCTTGGGGTTTCGTTTCTGCCTACATTCTACAGGCAGAAAATGAAAAAAAAAAAGGGGGAAAAGTGAAGTCACTCAGTCGTGTCCAACTCTTTGCGACCCCATGGACTGTAGCCTACCAGGTTCCTCCATCCATGGGATTTTCCAGGCAAGAATACTAGAGTGGGTTGCCATTTCCTTCTCCAGGAGATCTTCCTGACTCAGGGATTGAACCCAGGTCTCCCACATTGTAGGCAGACACTTTACCATCTGAGCCACCAGGAAGTCCTGGTGGAGACGAAGTCCAGGCAGAAAATGAAGGTGCTTGCAAAAGTCTCAGTTAGGTTTACCCTGAGCAACACTCAGACGAGAATGTGAGTTTGGACATTTACTTGGATGTGGTTTCAGGTGGCCGAGTGAGAGAGTGGATCTGGGAGGATCCAGCTCCAGCTATTGAAAGGGGTAGCTGGCAACAGGGGTTCAGTCCATCTGGAGACCCTTGGAGGGAAGCATAGAAGGTGTGCAGATCTGCCCACTGAGGGATGTGGATGTGGGAGCTGAGATTTTTATCTACCAATCACTTCCTTGTTGGTTGAGGCACAGGAAACTGTAGATTTAGAAAGGACTAGGCTGCAGACGACCTCCAAGGAACGGAGAGGGAATATGATTAGGACACCAACAACACAGGCTCTGGAACCATGACTGGAAATGAATGTAAACCATGGGAGAATCGACTGATACCTTTAAATTCAACAGAAGACTGTGCTGAGTCCACAGAGACACACAAGTTATCCTCATAAGGTAATAATGCAGAAGAATGTCAACAGATTTGCAACCTGCTGCACTTTGGTTTTTCTTAGCCCTTGACTCATCTGTCATCCATCAGAAAATACAAAGCTGGTTATAATCTAATCAAGCCGATCACCAGACATCTCTGTAGACACACATTCCACTGAGATTTCTAAATAGATAGTCTAGACCAGATTCATAATCTATTATATCCTACATGCCAGCATTTCTTGTCACTGTTTTAAACAGTGACAAATCTGTTCAGGGTCTGCTTATTTTATGATAGAGATGAGACGGCATCTCTGACTCAGTAGAAGAATTGATGGTTTTGAACTGTGGTGTTGGAGAAGACTCTTGCAAGGAGATCCAACCAGTCCATCCTAAAGGAAATCAATCCTGAATATTCTTTGGAAGGACTGAGGCTGAAGCTGAAACTACTTTGGCCACCTGATGCAAAGAACTGACTCATTGGAAAAGACTCTGATGCTGGGAAAGATGGAAGGCGGGAGGAGAAGGGGACAACAGAGTATGAGATAGTTGGATGGTATCACCGACTCAATGGACATAAGTTTGAGTAAACTCCAGGGAAGCCTGGCATGCTGCAGTCCATGGAGTTGCAAAGAGTCGGACACGACTGAGCGACTGAACTGAACTGACTGACTCAGTAAAGAATCTGCCTGCAATGCAGGAGACGTGAGTTCTATCCCCGGGTTAGGAAGATCCTCTGGAGAAGGGAATGGCAACCCACTCCAGTATTCTTGCCTGGAGAATTCCATGGACAGAGGAGCCTGGCAAGGTCCATTGGGTCACGAAAGAGTCGGACACGACTGAGCAACTAACACACAGTCACATGCCTCCTTTGTCTCCCTTCTCATCATGCCTTAGAGGATGACCAGATGAGTCTTCTGACTTCGTTGACATGAGTAACACAGTTTTCTCACTAGATTTTCTCTATTTGTTTAAGTAGATTTTAAACATATGAATCCTTTATACAATTTTGACCTCACATACAATCATCCAATACAGTGATCAATAAATAGAGAAACAGAGACCATCCCATAGAGTTACTCAGTACACACAGTGTGCTCAGTAGCTACCAAAATGGAGTTGAATGAAGGCAACATTAGCATAACTCGGTTCCAAACTTGAAGAAGTGAAGTCTATCATCTAAGTACTTCCTTGGATGTATCACGTATTTTGTGACTTCCAGACTTCCCAAATGTCTAACCATCTGGTTGGTCATGGAAGCCAAAATGTAGAAAAAAGAAAGTAAGAGGCAATTACATGTATTTGATGGGTAGGTAGCAAAAGACAATAGATGAAGGAATAGCTCTACTTTGTAGTAAGATTACAAAAGGTAGTAAAGTGCCTTTTATTTTAAAAATAAATCCCAGTACCTTTTCATTGGGTTCTGAGATAATAGAGGGATCAGATGTGTATAGACACTAGTTCATCAGCCAAATGTTTTGAACTCTCAATTTGTGTGTAACAAGTATACAGGTTCTATTCTAAGTTTTAAAATATGGACATCCATTTTTCATGTCATTGGAAAAGACCCTGATGCTGGGAAAAATCAAGGGCAGGAGGAGAAGGGGATGACTTAGGATGAGAGAGTTGGTTGACATCACCGACTTGATGGACATGACTTTGAGCAAGCCCCAGGAGACGTTGCTGGACAGGGAAGCCTGGCGTGCTGTCGTCCATGGGGTCACAAAGAGTGGGACATGACTGAGCAACTGAACATTTTCCACATTTTTAGTAATTTCTTGGTATTCTGAGTTCCAAGTGGCTCCATTTCTCTGGGATCTCTTGTTCTGTTAACAAACCAAAACATGACTTGATTTCTTCTATTACTGAACTCAGTTATTCTCCATCCTCCTGCTGTTGCTTATCTTGGCCCTTGTCTGCATGATGAGAGGTCTCGCAGTTGGACAGGGTCCCTGCTCTTTCAAAATTTTGCTTTAGTCCAAAATTGGAATTCACCTCCCCACCTTTAAGCTATCATGATGCTGTTGTATTGTTAGGTCATTAGTGAAATTTGGAGAATAATGGAAGGAAATTCAAGCTCAGAATAGGGATCAAATCGATGTGATTTCAAGTGGTTGTCAGTGTTTACCAATGGTTTTCCAACCAGCAGACACTCTGAATGTTCCCTTTTGCCTTTAGTGCAGCCTGCTGATGTGAAGTTGGGGCTCCTCTCGTATCAGCAGAGGCAGTCATTCTTTCTCCCAGTGTCTTTGTCTGCTGGAGACAAAACCCCAAAATAATCAATGCCTTGCTTTGCAGAATAGTCAAATTTCCCTTTGGGTGAAGATCACTGACCCAGATCTTGCCCAGGACTGGTATTGTTGACCAAGAAGGTCATTAATCTGATCTTAAAACAGAAGCCCTGCCTATCCAGGTCTCTACCATAAGCAGTACCAACAATGAACATAGGTTTTTGAGATGGGATTTCTGTTTATTGTACCCCAGACAAAATGTACCTCGGGGCATTCATTCATTCAGCAAATAACTACAGAGAAAATGCTACTTCCCAGGAACTCCTCTAGGAGTTGAGAAATCAAACCAAAAAAAGTCCCCACTTAACTACCCTTCACATCACCCATCTCTGTGAGTGCAAGGAACCACATAAGGGGTTATGTTGCCAATATCCACAGTAAAATCTAGTGGTATCGCTACCCCTCCAAAAAATTTTTTTTTCTAAAAAATATGGGGACCTCTCAATCCTTTTCCCTGAAGACTGAAATAGCTACACTCTTTTTCTGTTATTGGTGTAGCACATAAAGAGAGCTCCTGGAAGCATGCGGTGCATGGCAGGGGCTCCTGCTCTGTTGGTTCCCCTCTGTTTTCCAAGGTATGTGGATCCTCTAAACACCAGCCTGTCCTAGTCTCGTCTGACAGCTGTGCTATTGGGGACACTGTCTCCTTCATCTTTGCATTTATCATTAGTGCTCATCAAGAGTCTGGCATTCAGTGGGCAGTGATGGATGTTTCCTGATTGGGTGAATGAAGGAAGGAAAGAACAGATGACCAACACTCAGATATGCCAGTTCATGGAGAGACGCCCCTGACCACACACTAAGGCCCTGCACAGGCCCACACAGAGTCTCCTGTTGACTTTGCACCTGTGTTTTCCTGGAGCAGGCTGGGGATAGGTTGTGACGAGGGCCATTTCATCTTCATCAAGATGTACTTCTGGCCTCCCCTCTGCTCCATCATGAAAGTTCCCCACAGTTCCAAAGTGATGTGCTCTGTGGGTGGATCCAGGGGACAAACATGTGGACCAGTGGATCTGGGGGCAAAGCCCACTTTCCCCCACCCTCCTCTACTCTCTCACCACTTTGTCCAAAAAGAAATTTGTTAGAGAGAAAATGTGGAAGAAGAGAAAATCTTTTGTTCTACAAATGCTCATTTAGACACACTGAATATCACCAGCTAAATCCACAATACCTGAGGAATATATGGTGTTTTCTATAATAGGTTTATGTTTAAAGTACTCTAGAGGAAATATCAACTTTCAAAGATTGACCTTCTGTGATACTTTTGTCAAAAAAAAAATTACAGTTTCCTTAAAGGGAATGAAAAAGTGCCATTCTAAGCATAATAAATGCATATTAACATATGTATAATATTGGATGCTATCATGTACAGGATTTACTGAATTTAAAGACTAAAAATATAAGAAAGGCTCATATGTTTTCACTTCTTTGTGACCCACCTATAGTTTCTCATAGATGACATTTTCTCAGAGACTAATATTTCTGATTCTGTGTTTATAATAGTTCAGAATCACAAAAAAGGATTGCATGATCACCACAGAGGAAATGAAATATTTGAAAATGTGTGACTATCTTATTTAGGAAATGTGGAATATTGCTTGACTTTCAAAAGTGCAATATAGCTTGTACTTTATCTCTCAAGCGAATGAGTAGGCGAAAATGAGAGTCTTCTATCTCCGACTGACCACTGCTTTCTGGCATCTTCGTATTATTTCCGTTTCACTCCTTTAAAATCACAATAGATAAATAATATCCTCAGGGAAATAACTATGCCTTCCTTTTCTTTGCACACTGCAGAGCATATGCTTAGAACTCAATAAATAATCCAATAACACACTCTGACCTTGGAAAATTGGATTTTTTTTAACATGTATTTCTAGACTCTGTATTTGTACTCGTTAAGAGTCCTCAGATGGGCCGCGCTCCGGCCCGGGGTGCTCTCGCTCGGCCCTTGCTGTGGCCTCAGTGATGTGACTTCTCTCCGTCTTCCTTCCATCCTGGCTCCAGGAGCGGCTGCTGCTCTCCTTGCTGCCGGCACACATAGCGATGGAGATGAAAGCGGAGATCATCCAGAGGCTGCAGGGCCCCAAAGCCGGCCAGATGGAGAACACCAACAACTTCCACAACCTCTACGTCAAGCGGCACACCAACGTCAGGTACGCGGCGCCGTCTTCCCTGCTCGGCGAGGCTGGGAGCCCGACGCCGGGTGGCGGATGTGGGTGCGGATGTAGGTCCCCGGAAGTCCCCGTCTTACAGCGTCACGTGTCCTTCGGGGCTGTTCATCTTGGCGCAAAGCATAGTGTCCACTCCACCTACCCGTGTGCAAGGGCCTCTCGGTCATTCAGATAAGAAAACAGGCCCTTCTACTTGTTGCATTTTGGGACCAGCCGTTACAAAGGGGAGAGGAGTGGCCGGTGGGGCCTTCATTCTGGGAACTCTCAGGTCGGATCTCACTGGGTCCCAGGCACCCAGGACTCTATATCTCAGTAAGATTAGGGAGTCGGGCTCTAGGCACAAGGACTGGTTCCTCCAGATGGGCTTGGCAGGGGCAGGGCTCCAGGAGCTAGCACTTTCCAGGGCGGCTGGGTATCCTGCTGCCCATCAGGAAAGCCGGGGCGGGGGTGGGGGCGGGGGAGTGTCTCTGGGGTCCGGGTATGGCCAGTACCCAGCATCATAGGTGACCGGCAGGCACCGTAATCAAATTACAGTGAGTTACAGCTTGTCCAAGAGTGGCAGTCATAGATGCCTTGCAGGGAGCCATTCCTGGAATCTTAGTAACTAGAAAACTAACAAGGGATTGTGGTCAGAAGGGAGGTCGTGTAGGACCTCTTCTCCCCTGAGCTCTGGTCGGGAGCCGGGTGAGCCCTCACTTCAGTCTGGGGGGGATGCTCCCCATCGTCTCTGGCCCCTCCAGGCGTAGGCACTCTGGTCCTCACCATTCTCCATGCCCACCTGCTTCTGACCCCAGTTCTCTGGAGGCCTGTCCTTCCGTCTGTTCCACTGCTCTTCGGGCTGGGTTATCTCAGTGAGTAACCTGTGCCTGCCTTACGCATCAGGTTACTCCTTTAGGTGTCAGAGTTACTCGCCCCTCCATGCAACAGTTTATTAACAGCAACCACAAACAAAACTGAAATTGCGTAGCTCATCATCTAGGATCAAAATCAGACTGTTTGCCCCCAACTCCAGACTCTTCCCGTTGCATGTTGCTGCCTTGGGTCTGATCACTTCAAGTCAAGGATATCTGAAATTGATTAATAAGAAATAAATTTAACTGTAGCTTAAAAGAAAAGTGAAAATGTTAGTCACTTAGTCGTGTCCGATTCTGTGCAACCCTATGGACTGTAGGCGGCCAGGCTCCTCCGCCCATGGAGTTCTCCAGGCAAGAATACTGAAGTCGGTTGCCATTCCCTTCTCCAAGGGATCTTCCTGACCCAGGGATCAAAGCCAGGTCTCCCGCATTGCAGGTGGATTCTTTACTGTCTGAGCCACCAGGGAAGGCCTAACTGTAGCTTAAACGTATTACTAAGACAAATCTCAATTTGACACATGATTTTAGAAACAGGTCAGGCCCAAGCACACAAAGAGCTAATTTACAATAAAAAATGTATATTGAGAGGGAGATAACAGAAAAAGTTGCATGTCAATGCAGAATCAGGAGTAAATATTTTTTGGAATAATAGGAAAGAACTATGGGTGTGTATGTATATACGTGTGTGTGTGTGTTTGTGTGTATAAACACAGAGAGAACATTCATACATATTAATGAGTGAAATTATTTAAAACACTAGCTTGCCTTTAGGTTTTTAAGCATTTTGCCTACATGATTAAAGAAAAACAATTTATAGTATCTGATAAGCTGTATTTTACTAGAAATTGCTCTTTCTAGCCTTCAGTTCAGTTCAGTCACTCAGTTGTGTCTGACTCTTTGCGACCCCATGAATCACAGCACACCAGGCCTCCCTGTCCATCACCAACTCCCAGAGTTCACTCAAACTCATGTCCATCGAGTTGGTGATGCCATCCAGCCATCCCATTCTCTGTCGTCCCCTTCTCCTCCTGCCCCCAATCCCTCCCAGCATCAGAGTCTTTTCCAGAGAGTCAACTCTTCGCCAAAAGTATTGGAGTTTCAACTTTAGCATCAGTCCTTCCAATGAACACCGAGGACTGATCTCCTTTAGAATGAACTGATTGGATCTCCTTGCAGTCCAAGGGACTCTCAAGAGTCTTCTCCAATACCAGAGTTCAGAAGCATCAATTCTTTGGCACTCAGCTTTCTTCACAGTCCAACTCTCACATACATACCTGACCACTGGAAAAACCACAGCCTTGACTAGACGGACTTTAATTGTCTGAAAATCAGGAATAGCCCTTCCATCTCCTGCAATATTTTTAAGACACCTATTGGTATTCAAAATGCATAAAAATAAATATTAATATGTCTGTATCTAAAGAGGATCACCGACTCTAAGTAGTTTGATATAGTCCAGGAACACTAGACCTGCAAAAATAACAGATGACACGACCAATTTCAGGCAGTTGATGAAGAATCTGCATAATATCTGTATTAACAATTTCTATGATAATTTCTCCATAATTTCTAATTTCTACATTTCTGTCAATTTCTACAAATTACCCCAACACTTAGTGGTTTTAAAGAACAATAGACATCTCACAGTTTCTGTGGGCTGGAGTTTTGGAGCATCTTAAGTGGTTCTGGCGTAGACTTCCCCATGAAGCTTCAGGCTGCTGGGGGATCTGCTCCCCATGTGGCTTCTCACCTGGTGGGCAGGTCAACATCCTGTTGGCTGAAGGCCTCAGATCTTCACCACTGGACCTCTTCACAGGTTGCCTGAGTGTCCTCACAATATGGCTGCTTGCTTCCCCAGAGGGAAGGATCCAAGAGAGAGCCAGGTGGAAGTTGCTGTATCTTTTATGAAAGGTCATTTCTGGCTATTCCTACAGCATTCTATTAGTTACACAAATCACTCCTACCCATTATGGGGAGGGACAATACAAGGGAGGTGAGGATAACTGAGGCCATCTTGGAAGCCAGTTACCACACAATCTAAGGCAAAGGGTTGGTGAAGCAGCTTCAGCTGCCTTCAGAGATTGTATACAATATGTTTGCAGTATTTAATCAAATTTAAATTCAGGAAATATATTTGGGATCCTAAAGAAAAGTGTTAATGTTAGTCGCTCAGTCGTGTCTGACTCTGTGACCCCATGGACTGTAGCCCAACTGGTTCCCCCCAGTCCATGGAGTTTCCCAAGCAAGAATACTGGAAGGGGTTGCCATTCCTTTCTCCAGAGGATCTTCCCAACTCATGGATCAAACCTGAATCTCCTGCATTGCAGGCAGTCTTTACAGTCTGAGCCACAAGGGAAGCTCCTAAAGTGAAAACATAACTTAAAACTTAAAAATACAAAAGCTTAAATGTCATGTAGTACCAATTAATTTTAAAAGAAGTCTGGAACCTATAGCCTTTTCATCCTGAGGCAGGATGTGGGCATGGGTATACACATATCTGAGCTCCTGCTTTTAGTTCTTTGGGGTGTACACCCAGCAGTGGGATTGCCACCGCATCCAGTAATTCTGTGTTTCATTTTTTTGAAGAAACGTCATACTCTTTTCCGTAGTGCCTATACCATTTTACACTTCCCCTAGCGTGCTTACCAGCTCTACTTTCTCTACATCCTCAGCAACAACTGATACTATTATTATTTTTAGAAAAGCTATCCTAATGAGTGTTAATTGGCAGTTATTTTTGTTTCATGGCCTATCTTAAACCACACCGTATGTATTACTTGAAACTCAAATTGCCAGCAGCAATTTTCATTTCAGTTCAGTCGCTTAGTCACGTCCACCAACTCTTTGCGACCCCATGAATTGCAGCACGCCACCAGGCCTCCCTGTCCATCACCAACTCCTGGAGTTCACTCAGACTCACATCCATCGAGTCAGTGATGCCATCCAGCCATCTCATCCTCTGTCATCCCCTTCTCCTCCTGCCCCCNATCTCCTTCAGAATGGACTGGTTGGATCTCTTTGCAGTCCAAGGGACTCTCAAGAGTCTTCTCCAACACCACAGTTCAAAAGCATCAATTTTTCAGTGCTCAGCCTTCTTCACAGTCCAACCCTCACATCCATACATGACCACAGGAAAAAACCATAGCCTTGACTAGACGGACCTTAGTCAGCAAAGTAATGTCTCTGCTTTTGAATATGCTATCTAGGTTGGTCATAACTTGTCTTCCAAGGAGTAAGCGTCTTTTAATTTCATGGCTGCAGTCACCATCTGCAGTGATTTTGGAGCCCAAAAAAATAAAGTCTGACACTGTTTCCACTGTTTCTCCATCTATTTCCCATGGAGTGATGGGACCAGATGCCATGATCTTCGTTTTCTGAATGTTGAGCTTTAAGCCCTTTTTCACTCTCCTCTTTCACTTTCATCAAGAGGCTTTTTAGTTCCTTTTCACTTTCTGCCATAACGGTGGTGTTATCTGCATATCTGAGGTTATTGATATTTCTCCCGGCAATCTTGATTCCAGCTTGTGTTTCTTCCAGTCCAGCGTTTCTCATGATGTACTCTGCATAGAAGTTAAATAAGCAGGGTGACAATATACAGCCTTGACGTACTCGTTTTCTTATTTGGAACCAGTCTGTTGTTCCATGTCCAGTTCTAACTGTTGCTTCCTGACCTGCATACAGATTTCTCAAGAGGCAGGTCAAGTGGTCTGGTATTCCCATCTCTCTCAGAATCTTCCACAGTTTATTGTGATCCACACAGTCAAAGGCTTTGGCATAGTCAATAAAGCAGAAATAGATGTTGGCTTCTTTATTAGGTCTTTGGGGCTTCCCAGGTGGCGCAGTGGTAAAGAATCCACCTAGCAAGTCAGGAAATGCAAGAGAAGTGGGTTCAGTCCCTGGGTCGGAAACATCCCCTGGAGGAAGACATGGCAACCCAGTCCAGTATTCTTGCCCAGAGAATCCCATGGACAGAGGAGCCTGGTGGGCTACAGTCCCTGGGATCTGAGTCAGACTGAACTGAACACAATGCACATATTAGGCCTTTATATAAAACATAAGCATGTTGCTATGTAGGTAAAGTTGTAATGCACACACAGGTGTTATGTTCTTCTATCCTGATTCATCAAGGTTAGCTAAACACACACAGAACCCTAAGGAGTCTTGCGTTTGCCCCCAGCCTATACGTGCCGTGAGGGGAGGCTGTGCTGTCAGTTCCTTAGTGACTGTGTCCCAGATTCTTCACCACCCCTCAGCTCAGTTCAGTCCAGTTGATCAGTCCTGTCCGACTCTTTGTGACCACATGGACCACAAAACGCCAGGCCTCCCTGTCCATCGCCAACTCCCAGAGTTTGCTCAGACTCATCTCCGTTGAGTCGGTGATGCCACCCAACCATCTCTTCCTCTGTCGTCCCCTTCTCCTCCCACCTTCAATTGTTCCCAGCAGCAGGGTCTTTTCCAATGAGTCAGCTCTTCGCATCAGGTAGTCAAAGTATTGGAGTTTTAGCTTCAGCATCAGTCCTTCCAATGAACACGCAGGACTGATCTCCTTTAGGATGGACTGGTTGGATCTCCTTGCAGTCCAAGGGACTCTCAAGAGTCTTCTCCAACACCACAGCTCAAAAGCAGAAATTCTTCAGTGCTCAGCTCACCACCCCTACTACTCTGTTCTATGGCATTCTGCTGTTTGCCTTTATTGGAGAAGGCGATGGCACCCCACTCCAGGACTCTTGCCTGGAAAATCCCATGGATGGAGAAGGCAATGGCACCCCACTCCAGGACTCTTGCCTGGGAAATCCCATGGACGGAGAAGGCAGTGGCACCCTACTCCAGGACTCTTGCCTGGGAAATCCTATGGACGGAGAAGGCGATAGCACCCCACTCCAGGACTCTTGCCTGGGAAATCCCATGGACAGAGGAGCCTGGTGGGCTGCAGTCCATGGGGTCGCTAAGAGTCGGACATGACTGAGTGACTTCACTTTCACTTTTCACTTTCATGCATTGGAGAAGAAATGGCAGCCCACCCCAGTGTTCTTGCCTGGAGCATCCCATGGACAGAGGAGCCTGGTGGGCTGCAGTCCATGGGGTCGCTAAGAGTCGGACATGACTGAGTGACTTCACTTTCACTTTTCACTTTCATGCACTGGAGAAGAAATGGCAACCCACCCCAGTGTTCTTGCCTGGAGCATCCCAGGGATGGGGGAGCCTGGTGGGCTGGTGTCTATGGGGTCACACAGAGTCGGACACAACTGAAGAGACTTAGCAGCAGCAACTGTTTGCCTTTATAGTACTTGTTATTACTGTAACTGGACATTAGTTGGTGTCCTTCCTTGTTTAATGCTTCCCCGAAACTCAGCTCTGAACTTTAGGAAGATGCATCTCATTTCCTGGAAGTTAGTAAAGAACCCAGAATTTTGTCTTTCAATCAAAAAACAGGATTTAACTTTTATGATTTTGCTTCTTCTACTTAGGAATACTTACAATATAAAATCATGTAACAGTTCAAACAGAAGCATACTCCTTTGATATCAGAATTATGACACTGTAATGAACTGTCAGGATGAAGATTACGTAAGCCAGAGGAGGGAGAGGCTGGCCCTGAGAGGAGAAATGTTGTCAGTAAGAATGGACTAGAATAGAGAAAGGGTATCACAAGTCTTTCTTCCCCTATCTTAATTATAAAAATGTAACATCAAAAAAATTAATGGGACAGTTTAGTAACATGTCTATGTATTCCATACCCAGGGGAATGATGTTTTGCAAAAATATAAAATGTAAGAAATTGTCCTCTTTTAATGAGAAAGACTGCCATTACTTTCTTAGCGAATATAAACTTACAAATATGGCACCCACTGCTTTGTTCCCACAGCATCCTCTATGCGGACATTGTTGGGTTCACCCGTCTGGCCAGTGACTGCTCCCCTGGAGAGCTCGTCCACATGCTGAATGAACTCTTTGGAAAGTTTGATCAAATTGCAAAGGTGAGTATTAGTGATTGCTTTCTATTTTGAGGATATATAAAATCAAGGCTTCCCTTTTCTTGATCCTACCAGGTTTTCGCCTCTTCATAAAAGCATCCTTTAGGAATCTTATTTATAGGTTTGTTGGATTTATTTGCCACTGATAAGTCTCAGACCTACATTGGGAAAGAGAAATGCTGTGGCGTATAATTAGCATATGCTTTCATTTATTTTTAAGACTCTGGCTTATATATAATTCAGCACACATGTAATAAATGCATTCAAGATAACGAGACTTGATTTGCACATTTCTCTGCACTGTGCTGTTCTTAGCTTCTCTTTTTAGGCATTTTGATGGCAATGAGTTGGAAACGTAATCTCCTCTCCAATTGTAACCTTTACATATTCATGGTGGTAAGCGGCATGCTGGGAAAATCCTTAAGACAGGATGCATCCCTTCTTCCTAAGGCCTTAGTTACTGCTGTCTCATTTTCATCCGTTGGCCCTTGTGCCACTTGCAGAGATGTAAGCAGTATTCACCATTCATATGCTCAATTGTGGGAAGTTTCATAGAGAAGAAATGATGATAGTGGTTTAAAACCATACCAGACCTCACTCCAGACTTATTTATTGGAACAATTAAGATTTCTGGTGGGAATATTGGTGTTTTTTTCTTGCTTGCTAGCCCTCTATTTCTGTCTCATAAAATGTGTCTGGCCTTAATTTTTGTCTTTGAATGGTTCCCAACAAAAATCCTTTATTATGCTTATCAAAATGTATTTTTTTTTTTTACATTAGGAAGAGTTAGTTCCAAGTTTAGTTCATGGTGAAATTTCCCTCACACTTAAACAGTAGAGAACATTCCAGCCAAGCTCCTAGGCACCAATCTGGCTTTCAGATGTTCACAGAGACACTCCTGGGTCAGGCTCCCCATGAGATGCCTTATGTTGTCCAACTGACCATGACAAGTCTCACTGGGGATTCTAAAAAATGCACTGAGAGTACAGCTCTGTTTCCTTCCTTTACCAAACCAAAGGAAAAGGTTGAGCTGGGGTTGGGAGGGCTCATCTTCAGGAAAAAAAAGAAAACAGTGTCTTGACTATATTCTCCATGAAGGAGCAGCCAGTTTTCTATGTTGCCAATTATTGGTTCCTTGTGACCTAAGGGGGGGAAAGGAAATACTTGTCAATGAATGATTTTTAAACCAAATAAAAACATAGAGAGATATCTGTTAAAAAATAACATCTTGAAAGTTCAAGTTAATAAAAGGCCATTTTTGCTGCACTGCCTGGTGACAGGTTAGGAGGAAACTTTCCTATCTTGGCCACTGACAGCAAGGTTCCAGTGTTCTGATGGCATTTTCCCTGTGTGCAAGGCTGTGTCCAAATTACTTCTCTTTAAAAGGACACCGATCATACTGGATTAGGGGCCCACCCTACTTCTGTATGGAGAAGGACATGGTAACCCACTCCAGTATTCTTGCCTGGAAAACCCCATGGACAGAGGAGGCTGGTGGGCTACAGTCCATGTGGTCACACTGAGCAAGAACTACTTTCTACTCCTATATGACCTTATCTTAACTAATTACATCTACAATAACCCTCTGCCAAATAAAGTCACATTTACAGGTACCAGGGGTTAGGATTTCAACATATGAATTTGAGGAGGACAGAGTTTATATCACATAGAAGAGGTAATCAGTGTGATTTCCTGCTCCTCTCTGATGATTAAAGCAAAGGAATGTCCAGGCAATATCAGAGTCTGGACTAGGATAGCTTGGTCCATGCATTGTTGGTCACAGGGGCAGCGTGCTTTGGATATCAGTTCATGTTTCATAGTTCAGATCATGGAGTCAGAGAGCCTTGTAAGCAAACAGCTCAGTCCATTGAAGGAATGCTACGGAAAGCACATTACTTTACATTAAGGAACTCAACATCATTGCTCTTTCACTGTGATATTTTATCCACTTTAATGAGGTATAGTTGACATACAAAAAGCTATACATATTTAATATACATACAACTTATTGAACTTTAGAGATACACCCTTGAAACCATCACTACAATCTATGCCATAAACATCTATCACCTACAGATCTTCACTTTGCCCTTTTGATTTATTATATTATCATTATCATCATCGTATTATTATTTTGTGATTAAAACACTTAACATCTAGCTTTGCAGCCTGTCGTTAGGTATACAGTATAGTATCATTAGCTATAGACACTGTGCTATGCAGAAGATCTCTAGGACTTACTCATCATGCATAACCGGAACTTTTTACCCTTTGACCAGCACCTCCCCATTTACCCCCCTCCCAGGCCTGGAAACCGCCATTCTACACTCCGTTTCTGTGTTTGCCCAATGAGGTTCCTCATATAAGTGGTATCATGTAACATTTGTCATTCTGTATCTGGCTTATTTCACTTTGCTGTTGTTGTGGTTCAGTCACTCAGTCGTGTCCAACTCTGCAAGCTCATGGACGGTAGCACACCAGGCTTCCCTGTCCATCACCAACTCCTGGAGTTTGCTCAAACTCATATCCGTTGAGTCAGTAATGCCATCCAACCATCTCATCCTCTGTCGTCCCCTTCGCCTCCTTCCTTCAATCTTTCCCAGCATTAGGGTATTTTCTAATGAGTTGGCTCTTTGCATCAGGTGGCCAAAGTACTGGAGTTTCAGCTTCAGGATCAGTCCTTCCAATAAATATTCAGGACTGATTTCCTTTAGGATTGACTAGTTTGATCTCCTTGCAGCCCAAGGGATTCTCAAGAGGTCTTCTCCAACACCACAGTTCAAAAGCTCAAAGAAAGCTGAGCACTAAAGAATTTATTTCAATTAACAAATCAAATTCAATAGCACGTTAAAAAAAATCATATACCATGACCAAATGGGATTTATCTCTAGGATGCAAGTTGGATGGCATAGCAAATCAATTGATGAGATATATATATACTGCATTAACATAATGAAGGATAAGAAACACATGCTCATCTCAATCAATTGCAGAAAAAGCATTTGACAAAACTGAACACCCTTTTATGATTAAAAACTCTCAACTAAATTAAGAGAAGGAACTCAGCTCAACACAATGAAGCTATATATGAAAAGCCCACCATGAACATGGTATTCAGCAGTGAAAAACTAAAAGCTTTTCTTCTAAGACTGGGGAGAAGACAAGGACACCTGCTCTCACCAGCTCATTTCAACATAGTGCTGGAAGTTCTTGACACAGGCCTTAGGCAAGAAAAAGAAATGCATTCAAATAAAAAAAGTAGTAAAATTATTACTTTTGCATATGATATGACCTTATATGTAGAAAACTTTAAAGAGTCCACAGAAATTTGTTGTTGGTGGTGGTTGATGGTTTAGTCGTGAAGTCATGTCTGACTCTTGCAACCCCATGGACTGTAGCCCACCAGGCTCCTCTGTCCGTGGGATTCTCCAGGCAAGAATACTGGAGCGGGTTGCCATTTCCTTCTCCAGGAGATCTTCCCAACACAGGCCTTGAACCTGGGTCTCCTGCCTTGCAGGCAGAATCTTTACCAACTGAGCTACGAGGGAAGCATAACAATCTGTTAGTACTAATAAACTCAGTAAAGTTGCAGGATACAAAATATGTGTACAATAATCTGTTGTGTTTCAATACACTAACAATGAAGTATCTCAAAAGAAAATCAAGGAAACAATTCCATCTACATTATCATCAAAAAGAATGAAAAACTTAGGGATAAACTTAACTAAACAGACTGTGTACTCAGTCATGTCTGATTCTTTGTGACCCCATCAACTGTAGCCCATAAGGCTCCTCTGGCCATGGGATTTTACCAGCAACAATACCGGAGTGGGTTGTCATTTCCTACTCCAGGGTATCTTCCTGACCCAGGGATCAAACCCACGTCTCCTACATCTCCTGCATTGGCAGGCAATTCTTTACCACTGCACCACCTGAGAAGCCCTAACTAAGCAAGTGAATTTATTATACACCAAAATCTATAAAACACTGGTGAAAGAAATACAAACAGACACAAGTAAGTAGAAAGATATTCCATATTCATAGGTTGGAAGAATTAATATTGTTAAAATAGTACCCAAAGCCATCTACAGATTCAATGCAATCCCGATCAAAATCCCAATGCAGTTTTTACAGAAATAGAAAAAAAATCTATCCTAAAATTTATATAGAATCATGAGAAAGCACAGATTTCCAAAGCAATTTTGAGCAAGAAGAACAAAGCTAGAGGCTTCATAATTCCTGATTTCAAAATATCTTCCAGCTACAATAATTCAAACCAGTAGGATACTAAGAACAGACATATAGAGCAACAGAACACAATAGAGAGACCAGAAATAATCCCATGCAGTCAACTGGTCTTTGATAAGGCTACCAAGAATTCACTGTTATTAATCTTCCTGTTTCTAGACTCAGAATACCTATTTAGGAAGTGAAAGTGAAAGTCGCTTAGTCGTGTCCGACTCTTTGCAACCCCATGGACTATATATATAATCCATGGAATTCTCCAGGCCAGAATACTGGAGTGGGTAGTCTTTCCCTCTCCAGGGGATCTTCCCATCCGAGGGATCGAACTCAGGCCTCCCACATTGCGGGCAGGTTCTTTACCAGCTCAGCCACCAGGGAAGTCCAAGAATACTGGAATGGGTAGCCTATCCCTTCTCCAGGGGATCTTCCCAACCCAGGAATCAAAGAAGCGTCTCCTGCACTGCAGGCAGATTCTTTACCAACTGTGCTATCAGGGAGGTAAACCTGATTAATAAACAATGTTTTTCCCTTTTATTATATAAAATTGCTATCAAGATTTATTAACACATCCTCTACAGTGCTGTAGATAAGCATGAAAATACACAAGCTCTCTATGAGACAGAGAAAGAAATATGCAAAAACCTTCAATAAATCTAACGCATGCTTTAAGGACAAAAAGATCTTATGTTCATTTTATTACTTCAAATATTTTCAGTTTATCCATAAGTCTGTGGGTTAAGAAGTCTGTGTTTGGTATTTCTTTATCTATATATTTATTTTAAATTTGAGTGAAGAGTCTATAAGCTAGTTGAAAAGGTTAGAAATGGATGTAGGATTGATGCATATGAATAAATTGATCTTGATATTGTAATATAAATATAACCCAGTCAAGAAAAATGAGTTCGTCTAACTTGATATTAAAATGGTTTAACCTAAGGTCAGAATTAAGTTTTAAATCACTTGGCAGTGTTGAGTGGTGGCTCATTATACTGCATTATACTGTAGTGATATTTATCAGAAGCTACATGTCTGCAGGTAAGAATTCGCTTCAGCTTTGAAAGAAGTGAGGAAAACCATGAATGTAGTAGGAAATGACATACAATTCTAATTCCAGTTGAGTTCTGATCACCATTTTCTATCCTGAAAGATTCTGCTCTGCACAGAACGTTTCATTTCACCATCAGTATTTGAGGATGTTCAGACTATAAAGCACAGGCCTATCTTCACATTTCTCTGCTAAGTGTAATTCATTCCAGAATATTCTCTCAGCCTTCCCCTCCCACCCCTTCCCCTCATCCTTCCTGCTTTGGCAGAGGGGTGTGTGGGTGAGGGTGGCTCAATCTTGATGGGCAATTAAGGGAAACTGAACTAGTTTATGGCTTCTCAGGTTGGCGCGGTGGTGAAGAATCCACCTGCCAAAGCAGGAGACGCAAGACACTGGGGTTCAATCCCTGAGGTGGGATGATCCCCTATGCAGGAGGGCATGGCAGTCCACTCTGGTATTCTTGCCTGGAGAACCCCATGGACAGAGGAGTCTGGCGGGCTACAGACCATAGGGTCTCAAAGAGTTGGACACAAGTGAAGCATCTTAGCACACAAGCAATGCAGTTGAAATTCTGTGACTTCTTCTTTCAGGAGAATGAATGCATGAGAATAAAAATTTTAGGAGACTGCTACTACTGTGTGTCCGGACTGCCTATATCTCTCCCTAACCATGCCAAGAATTGTGTGAAAATGGGACTGGATATGTGTGAAGCCATAAAGTAAGTGTGATGAGTAGTAAGAGCCTTTTAAACTGCATAATACAGTTTCATTGTCGTTCTTACAACTGTTTCTGGTTTTTTGTCTGCTGAAACTATATATATGATTGTTCATTTAAATAGAAACGGGCAAAGACTCATTTATTGGCATGTGAGAACTCAGTCCAGAGGAAGGCTCTGTGTTTTGTATTGTTATTATTAATCTTATTTTACAGGAACACTGTTAGAAATCTATGGGAAGGGGCTGTGTCATTAATTTCAAAGATAATTTCTTTGTAAACAATTGAAAAGTCTCTTCCAATCTAGAGGGACAATTTTGTACTCTTAATGTCTCTCTTGATTTTTGACAAGTACATGTAAATTGTAAGAGAGAAAGTAGTTTTTACCACCAGACTGCAGTGAAGAGGAAAATCCAGCCCAAAATAACTCCATCGAGTCAAACACACTCAGCTCTCTGAATGTAGTTTCAGTTTTTATACGTAATAGTTTTCTGCTTTGTATCTATAGTTTCTTTCATTGTAAGATTTGTAGAGAGTATTTGCTTACAAAGAATAATGGTATCATTACAGCTGACAAGTGTAGCATGAAAATGTGAGCTACAAAGTGAATTTTCACTGCTGGTACCGTAATGTATACTTCTTTATAAGTGCCTTCATAGAAGCCCTGATAGTCTTATAAATGATAAAAGCTCTTGTTTGTTGATTGTTTGATTGAAAAATTTCAGTTTAAGGGTTTTTTGGTAGGGGATTGCCTATTTTTGGTCAAGTGATTTTCTCTTCTCCTCCGCATATTTTTGTTCTAAATGGGATGGAATTATGTGCTTGATATTCGAATTCCTTTTCTCAGGGTTGGAGTAACTGGGACGTTAAGTGAGAAAGCAACAAATCAAGTTAATTGTCGCTGTGTTTAGCCCACTGCGGTATTGGCCGTGGGCTGAAATGGACTGAGAGATTTGACGGTGGGTTTCCAGTGCTTTCCAGGGAAGGATGATGAAACCTCCAGCCTCAGCCAAGTCTGCGGGCCTGAATGTCCAGACTCACTAGCTCAGCGGTGTCAGGGCCACTACCTGGTAGTCAGGAATGGGTTGGCAGAGACATAGGGAGGAAACGAAGGAAGACTCGAGATGGCAGAGGTGGGCAGTATGGCCTCAGCTTGCCACCTGAGATACTTTGTATGGGAATTAGCTGTCCTCCCTGCTTCTCCCCCAGAATAAATCATCTGTCTTCTCAGAGGTATAAGAAAAGAAAAAAACTTTTCAACTGTATTCTAAAAGTCATTAACTATTCAAGACATTATAGGTCTAGATATAAGTGCACTCAATCCATGTAAAATTAACAGATTGTCACATTTGTAACCACCCCTGGAAGCCACCTTCGTGTTTGAAACCACACATGGGAGGAAATGGGCTTTATGAATGGGTTTTGTGAAGGATGGAATTTTGTGAATCAGTAGCACATTTGAGAGGGCGATGGCAGCCCACTGCAGTCCTCTTGCCTGGAAAATCCCATGGGCAGAGGAGCCTGGTGGGCTGCAGTCCATGGGGTGTCGCTAAGAGTCGGACACGACTGAGCAACTTCACTTTCACTTTTCACTTTCATGCATTGGAGAAGGAAATGGCAACCCACTCCAGTGTTCTTGCCTGGAGAATCCCAGGGACGGGGGAGCCTGGTGGGCTGCCGTCTATGGGGTCGCACAGAGTCGGACACGACTGGAGCGACTTAGCAGCAGCAGCAGCAGCAGCACATTTGATTCAACAAAATACCCTTTTGTTGTCATTGTTTAGTTGCTCAGTCGTGTCTGGCTCTTTGTGACCCCGTGGACTGTCGCCCTCCAGGCTCCTCTGTGCATGGAATTCTCCAGGCAAGAATACTGGAGTGGGTAGCCATTCCCTTCTCCAGGGATTGAACCTGGGTCTCCTGCATTGCAGGCAGATTCTGTACCATCTGAGCCACCAGGGAAGCCCAGGGAAAGAGAGAACACCGCGACAAATTTTGGAAACTCTTTGTTCTCTCTCACATACAACAGCAAGCATTTCCATTCCCATTTCTTAAGCCATACGATGAGAATGAATACAGGAATTTCAGTTTTTGAAGCTGGTGAGGAGAAAGCATACACTTAGCACTTGGAATTTTGCCAGATGACTTCCAGTTTTCCTGGGAACCAGCAACATGGATCCAGGGATGTCTGTCCGTGGTTTTCCCTCCGTGCAGGCACCTCCAGGTTTATTCAGAGCCTCGTTCCCTGTTAGCTAGGTCAGCGCTGCACAAGTTCTTTGACTGCAGTTTAGAATATTCCCGGCATTTAAGGAGACGTTTCCCACCCCCCACCTTTAATGAAGATGTAAACTGTTCTTAATCAAGGCAGTGCTCTCAGAACCCTGATTTTGTAAGTGATTAAAGCTCCTCTTAAATTAGAAAGATTGTCTACTATTAGCGCAAACTCTAAGCCATCATTTCAACATTTGTCTATAGATCACACAGATTTCATCTGCATCTACATGCATTAAAACGTTTCTGGTCAGTGAATTCATCTGAACCCTTGATCCACTCATTTTTCTAAAACAGACATGAAGCCCATGAAAATGGTTAATTCAAAGACTCGAGTTACTAACCAGTCACTGCTGTCAGACTGGCTTTATGACTAATCCTGGACACTGTCAGGAAGTGGGGCTCAGGGGAATGGGGAGCAGAGATGAACCAGCCTGAGCAAGCCCAGAGTGGGGGACCAGACACCCACCGGCAACCATTTGCACTCAGAGCTGATGCAGGCAAAGTGACAAGGCAAGCCTCCTGTGTCACGGAGATGCTCCTTCTGGGAGCAGGATTGAAGGGTGTGGACGACTTGCAAAGTACTTGATATAGGTTGTCATTTTATGACAAAATATAAACAGAAAAGGACGCTAGAAAGGGAAGGGAAAGAAAGAGCCTCTGTATTAATTTTTCAGGAAGTCGTTTATTTTTATGTCGTGGACCCATTTTTTTATCACAGTACGCACAGATGGTTCTGCTTCATCACTGAAGCTTTCGTTCACTGTTGTTCGTTGCTCAGCTGCTCAGTCGTGTCCGACTCTGCGACCCCATGGGCTGCAGCACCCCAGCCTTCCCTGCCCTTCACCATCTCTCAGAGCTTGCTCAAAGTCACGTCCGTTGGGTCGGTGATGCCATCCCACGTGCGTACCTGTGTCATTTCGAGATGGTTCGGGTTCTACTGCATCCCACACCTGGGAACCCTTCCTCCTAACTGTGCTGCAATCGATGTCATCACTTCCCTCCACGTTTCTTCCTGGGGTGATTCGCTCCATGGAACTAGGGACACCTTCCTGCTAGGGACACCTTTTACTTTTACAACTATGTTTTAATCGATAAACATATTTAACTGGCAGAAACAAATAGGCATCACCAATCTTTGCCGTTTTCCCTTAAAGGAAGTTGTCTTTTTTCTTTTTTTTTTTTAATTGGAATATAATTGCCTTACAATGTTGTATTCGTTTCCGCTATTCAGTGAAGTGAATCAGCTATATGTATATGTATATATATCCCCTCCCTCTTGGACCTCCCCCCTCCCTCCCCACCCTACCCCTCTGGGTCATCACAGGGCACCGAGCTGAGGCCCCTGTTACAGCATCTCCCCGCTAGCCATCTGTGTTACACATGGTCATCTATATCTGTCTGTCCTAATCAAAGGAAGTTATTCATTTGTCTCTTTCAATGAGTTGGTGACAGGATCCTAAAGTATTTTTTAAGTGGTTTTTAAAAATTCATTTCTTTTTAATGATACCTTATGCACTATTAAAGCTTCTTAAAGAGTACTCGCTTCTCTTTTTTGTTAAAGAAACGTGCACAGTGGAAAAGCATTCAGCTTGTGGTTATTTTTTTTTTTTAATTCCTATTCAGGCTGAAGTCATTTAAGCTCACAAATAAGCCCTATTGTCTCATCAGCAGAAAATATTCCTTGGGGACATACGCTATGCTAAGCATTAGAGTTGCGAATGGCATCTAAGATTGTTTCTGACAGTACAAGGCAATGTCTCACGAGTCTAGTATGAAAACTTCAAGGAGAGGGTTAGCACACGATGGGTACTTGATATGTATTGGTTGGAAAATTAGGAGCTACAACCAAAATGTTGCATCACGGCCCTCACCAGCCTGAGGCTTTACTGGCTGGAGCATTGGCTTGGTACTGATGGGTTAGCCTGGTAATAACTGGAGAGAAAAACCCTTTCTCTGGCCTCAGAGCAGCAATCTTCCACCACAGAAGGAACTCATGACCGTATTTCCAACAGTCTGAGACATTCTGAATAATAAAATGCCCAGAAAATCGGCCAGGAATGACAGGAAGAAGAGACTGGCCCTAAAGGGTGATGTGACTCTCCTTCTCTCTAGGAAAGTGAGGGATGCCACCGGAGTGGACATCAACATGCGCGTGGGAGTGCATTCTGGGAACGTCCTGTGCGGCGTGATCGGGCTGCAGAAGTGGCAGTATGACGTGTGGTCACACGACGTCACCCTGGCCAACCACATGGAAGCTGGAGGGGTCCCTGGGTAAGGCAGGACGTGGGCATCCTCTCCTCCAGCAGGCTCCGGGCTTAGGAATCGAGGTCCACAGGCTCAGAGCTGACTGCTCAGTGCTCGGTGACTTCTGCTGCCGTGGTTAGTCCCGTGTTACTCAGTGACCTCTTCCATTAACCAGATGGACGTGAGCTCTCAAGCCCCGATTCCACCACCCCTGGGACCCGTGGTTAGAGACTGGATGTCAGATCCTGAATTAC
Organism: Redunca redunca; assembly: GCA_006410935.1. Taxonomy (NCBI): domain Eukaryota; kingdom Metazoa; phylum Chordata; class Mammalia; order Artiodactyla; family Bovidae; genus Redunca; species Redunca redunca. Next base: position 905,320 of record SJYQ01003532.1, read on the forward strand.
AGACTGTGACTTAATTGCATATGTATGAATAGAGACCTAAGTTAAAGATGGCTTATAATGCACTAGGGATATGTGGCCTTTCTGTATTATTGGTCACCTCTGAAACCAGTCCTATTAAAATAAGCAGATGGTACCATCTGGAGAGATGACAAGAGAATCTTTGCAGGTGCTATAATTTGGAGACGTATGAGAGCAGGCATTGAGAAGGAAAGCCCATACTTTTATACATATCAGCACGTGTTCTCAAATGACTTTGCCATGCAATTCAGAAAACTATGCTCATACCTCCAGATTCAGTATGATCACGTTTTATGTGCCGTAATTCACCACCTAGGTTTCACTGAGTGCAGAGAGGCTCCAAATATTAGCAGCTCTTGATATCGGGGAGCATTTTCCCAAAGCTGTCGGTAACAGACTATGAACCTGTAGCCTTTCCTTCACCTGTGGCAAAAGGAATTCTTTCTGAAGTCCCAAATAAATAGAAAATCTTGGATGTTCCTTCTGTATCTTGATTGTGGTTTTCACATGGAATTTCAGACGTGTTCACATTTCTTCTGTTACCCTGCAACACTTGAATGGAGCTTACAAAGTGGAAGAAGGCGATGGTGACATCAGAGACCCGTATTTAAAGCAACACTTGGTGAAAACTTACTTTGTAATCAACCCCAAGGTCAGTATTATAGAGTCTATAATTAGCACATGACTTCTGTGATTAAAAGTGAAGGGAGTAAATGACTGATATGGAAAGTTTTTTTAGTCAAAAACCAGTGTAATTCTTTGCTAGTGTTTGCCTCTAAAACTATTTTAAATGCCTGTGTTTTGTAAAAATGCATTCAAATATTTATGAAAGAAGCAGTTGAAATGAATTGCTTGTTTATGTCACAAGGGTATTGTCTGCATCATAAGGTTGTAGAGGTTAATTAGTCATTGCTTATCAATGTATTCGTTAGTCCACGGGTGTGAACCTCTGGGCCATGGACTGGTACCTCCTGTTAGATCAGCAAGAGCATTAGATTAGAAATAACATGCACAATAAATGCAGTCCATTTGATCTCCCAGAAACCATCCCCCAACCCCCAGTCCATGTAAAAATAGTCTTCCACTAAATAGGTCCCTGGGGAAGGGCATAGCAACCCACTCCATTATTCTTGCCTGGAGAATTCCATGGACATAGGCGTCTGGCAGGCTACGGTCCATGGGGTCACAGAGAGTCGGACACGACTAAGCACATAACAGATAGGTCCCTGGTGCCAAAAAGGTTGGGTACCACTGTGTTAGTCCATGATGGGCCCTTCCTGGCAGCTAGAAAATTAAATGAAGACAAAAAGTGTGCTCAGGACTTCAGCTGATAAAAATCTTAATGAGATTTTAAGTGGATGAAGATATAAGAAAAAAAGAAGAAATTACTGAAAGATTAACAACTAAATGCCACATAAGCACTGGGGTGAGCATGTTATGTGCAGACATGTAAACTTTAACATGATCAAAACCATCCACCCCATGCAGACAGCTGCTGTCTCTTATTCTCTTCCCATCACATGTCAGGCCAGAGCAGGATGCTCATCCAAAGAGCTCTCATCTTTACCCCTCCCCAAATTCCTGCCAAATGGGTACTGTTGCTATTTACAGATTAAGAAGCTGAGTCTCAGATGGTTTATGTAACTTCCTTCAAATCACTGGCTGGTTAACAATGCCGGTAGCAGCAAGAAACTCCTCTGAACTGTCCAAACAAGTATCGCAAAATCAATGAAGTCACGTTTATGAGTGTTTACTCACAAGAGCCTCCCCGAAACCCCCAGGTTCACCTTTGGGGACAAACTTCCAACTCACTAGACAGTTGATCTGGAGACAGGTGTGTGACAAGCAGAAGGAAGTATGGGGTGATCGGTGCGGGGGTGGCAGGTGCAGGGAAAAGGTTAAAAAACGTGTCCAGAGAACACTGTGTTCAGGCAGAGAACACCAAAACATCGATATTCCAGGCCATTTCGCATCCGAAAACAGCCCCAATCCCTACAGCCATCACTTTAGAAAAAAAACAAAACCATTAAAACATGGAAACAGATCAGCGTATTCTGTCTAAGAGTCAGCTTTATAAAAACGTCCCTTCCAATGGCTACTGTTTTTTCCCAAGTTTCAGGTACAGGTAGGTTTTGTTGTCTGAAAAAAACTGACTCAGCTCCTCTGGGGTGTGGCCATGCCCCCTGGTGGCCCTGCAGGACCGAGGGCAGGAGCCCGCAGAGTGAAGGCGGTGATGGAGGAGGACTCCACCTGTGCAAGGGAGGCTTCTGGGGGGCTGGAGGGAGGAGGTGCTGTGGCCTCCAGGTGTGACGCGTGTTTCTCACCCAAAGGGAGAGCGGCGGAGCCCTCAACACCTCTTCAGGCCTCGACACACCCTTGACGGAGCGAAGATGAGGGCTTCCGTCCGCATGACCCGGTACCTGGAGTCCTGGGGGGCGGCCAAGCCCTTTGCACACCTGCATCACAGAGACAGTATGACTACGGAGAACGGCAAGATCAGTACCACGGTACGCCCTCCCCGTGCCGGGCTCTGCTAGCTCCCCAAAACGAAGGCGTGTCCTGCCAAAACTAGTCGGGTCTGTAAGGAAGGAAGCTTGCCATCTCTGACTTCCCAGAGAGGCCCCCCACAAACAGGCCTAAATAAACCTGCCATCAGGCTATCATGAGCGTCAGCTGCCAAGGGTCTCAACCAAGAGTGACTTTGCATGATCACTTTCTTATCGAAGACTGTTATTGACAATGGGCAGTAGCCACTGCATACCCCTGAACTCTTTTTCAATCCAGGTTTGTAATTTGCTTTGGCTACCATGAAGTGGAAAGCCCGAGCATCTTCATAAGAGAACAAATGAGGGCCTGACGTCCTTGGGGTTTGAGCAGCATCATTAACCCTGTCCTCATCCCCCAGAGGTTCAGGCTGTGTCAGAAGGAAAGTGCATTCTATTGTTGGCATCCCTTATGGACGTTATCCCAACTTCTAATGGGGAATGAAGTCCCGCCGCTCCCGGCCACAGGGACCTTTCAATAAGATAGCTGAAATGCAGATGAAGAATAGAAAAACTCATGAGAGGAGAGGAAAGGAAATACAGTGGAGCACTTAGAATAATCCCAACGGTATATTTAGATATTAAAACAGTCTCTGAGTACAATTTCATACAAAATGGTATTCACTCTGTTAGTGATGTGGTTGAGGTTAAAAAAAAAATGAGATGTTCTCTAATTCTTAGCTGATGAGAAAAAAACATGAGGCTGTCAGGTAAAAATGGACATTTCTAAGCTTCCTGTGTCCATAGGCCTGGCACAGTAACAGGCACAAACCCAACATGCAGGCGTCAGCATTCCTGTCTTGTTTTAGTTCTGTCTCTTCTCTCAACTTTCTTTGTTCTTTTCCAACTGAAAAATAAAGGATCTGATAGAAGATTGTGATCTTTCAAGTGGTCAACAGGGAGACCTCCAGGGCAAGTCCTAGAGGAGTCTATATTTTATTGGGAAGAAAGAGACCCTAAGTAGGATTCAAATAAACAAAGGAGATCACTCCAGGTACTGCCGAGGGCTGTGATGAAAAGAAGAGGAAGGAATGTCTTGGGGAGTGAGTGGCGGCTCCTCTGGGTGGAGTGGCTGGGGGGAATCTCCATGAAGGGGAGGGGTCAGTGGGGAGGGTAAGGGGCAAAAGGACAAGTTCAGTGGCCCTGAAAGGGAAATGAAGTGATGTCTTTGAGGCAGAGAAGAGACTGCGTGGCTGTCAGATCATCAACAGCAAGCCAGGGGAGGTCATTAGGGTAAGAGGCTCCAAGTAATCATGTATAATTTATTCTGATTGTAGTGGGAAGTTGTTAGAGGGTCATAAGCAGGGAAGGGCACTGTGTAATTAGCGCTCTGGATGATGGACCAAGAGGGCAGGGCTACAAGAAGGAATGGTGTCCTCGTTTGCTGAGATTTTAGCAGTGGGAACAGTGAGAAACAAATTCAGGGTATAATTTGAAAGTGGAACAAGTAAGACTTGGTGATGGAGTCGATATGTGTAGAAAGGAAGTTCAAAGACGAATCCACGTGTTTGGGTTGTGCACGTAGAAGAATGATGATCCCACTAACTGAACTGACAAATACTTGGAGCAAAGTCAGAGAATTTGGGGTAGAAAAATCAAGACTTTGCTAGTGAACATCTTCAAATCAATATGCCTTTCAGACACGAAAGTGCCACTCAGAAGTCGGCAGTTGGGGGTGTGCTCCTGGAATTCTGGGTAGAGGTCTTGGTAGGAGGTGTGGATGTGAGAGGCATCAGACTTTAGGTGCTATTTGAAGCTGTGGATCTGGATGAGGTCCCAGGAAGAGAAGAGATGCAAGGGGTGGGGACCAGAGCCACTGGGTGCCTCGCAGCAACTAGACCTGTTAGAGGAAAAGCATGCTAAGACCTAGGATCTAATTGTCAGGGAAAGCCAATGCTTCTATCCCTCTTATGAAAAGAATCAGTTAATTTTACCTCAACACTAAATTTATTATTAGTGCTAATGGCTAATAACTTTATCTCTGATTGAGATTTGTTATAAACCAAATTGATTGGTTGATTGGCTGGTTGGTTGACTGGCTAATTGACTGGTTGGTTGGCTAGTTGGTTGGTTGGTTAGTTGGTTTGCTGGTTGACTGGTTGGTTGGTTGACTGGTTGGCTGGTTGACTGGCTGGTTGACTGGTTGGTTGGCTGGTTGGCTGGTTGACTGGTTGGTTGGTTGGTTGGTTGGTTGGTTGGTTAACTGGATGGTTGGTTGACTGGCTAGTTGGTTCATTGGTTGATTGGCTGGCTGGCTGGTTGTTTGATTGACTGGTTAGTTGGTTGACTGGCTGGTTGCCTGGTTAGCTAGTTTACTAGCTAGTTGGCTGGCTGGTTGGTTGATTGGCTGGTTGACTGGCTGGTTGGTTTGTTGACTGGCTAGTTGGCTGGTAGGTTGGTTGACTGGTTGGTTGGCTGACTGGTTGGTTGGTTGGCTGGTTGGTTTGTTATTTTTCAGGAAATAAGAATTATATCTAAATACTAAAGCATTATTTTCTGTGCTACTTCATCTGTGTACCTGTAAAACTAAAGCCTTGCTTTCTGGGTGGTGTTATTGATGTTGTTGTGGTTGCTAATTTCTTATCCATCTCCTTTGTCTCAGGACTTAAGAGTAACCCTCTCCCTTACTATCTTAGCAAGGCACCCAAGGGAAGACTTCACCCTGGCTCCAACCTCAACATAATCTGTTGTTATGTGTTAGTGAAGATGCCTCCTTTGAGAGAGTCATAACACCCTAAGGCTTTGAGCTTCAGAAAATTGTAGAAAGTTATAAAAAACAGAGGATCTCTGGGACAGACTCTGTTTTCTTGACCAGCTGGCCTTGCCAGTCACAGACAAAGTCTCAGGACTGAGCTCCTTGGCAGTGACAGAAGACACCTGAGGTTCTGGCTAGCACTTGGAGCCCATAGGACTGTGCCCCTTACTTTCAGAAAGGTCCCATTGTCATTCTTATTCATACATTCCAGGATCGAACAGCTGGCATTTCCAAAAGTCATTTCTTTTATCTAATCCTCTATGTAGAACTTCGACTTGATTTAACATTGATGGAGCTGGTGAATAATGCATTATTTTATTAATACTCTATATAATAAAATGTGGAGTTCAGTTATCATTTTTAAGCCTTACCTTTCCCTAAGCTAAATACATTTCCTTACCTGACCTTGGAGCTTAAAGTAACAAAGAAAAGTTTCTCTGGAGCTTCTTTGTTCTAACTTTTATTTTTATTTCCACTACAATATACAAGTGAGTCTTGTGGTTTTTTAAGTCTATCATTGAACACTTAGCAATAGATTCAGTGTCTCCCTCTCACTAGCCTTTTTTGGGAACTATTATACCAGGACTTATGTACATTTCTTCTTTTTCATCAGTGATTCTCAGTTTCACCTACTTAATCAATGGTCTCATTTCTTAACAGTTCAGTTCACTGAGAGGGACTGTCTGTAGGTTTTGTGATTGTGTTTATGTTTTAAAGCATTTTCTAAATTTTTGTCTCATGTTAAAACTACAGTTCTACATGATTTAGGTTGTCGACAGTAGACTTAATAACAGTCCTCTGCAGGCGTTGTTGTAAATAATATCTGCAAATATCAGGAGGGGAATTTTGAAAATCCAGACAACAATCCTGACACTTCCAATATCCAGAGTTCATAGATTACACCAACATTCTAAATATAAACTGAACTTTTAACCTTATTTCACACTTATAATTAAGCTCTTTTTCTCCATGTGGGTAGCTGCTTATTACCTAAATGATATTTACCATGGTAAAAGAAGAAATATGCATCATTATCTTTTCAAAATTCTTAATGTGTTTTTAGCAACTAATAATCTTTTTTTTTCTTTAATAGGATGTACCAATGGGTCAGCATAATTTTCAAAATCGCACCTTAAGGTATGGTATACATTCCATTTTCTAGCTTTCTAAGGGCTTAACTGTTCTTTATTTGTTCCTGAAGTAATTTTCATCAACTGTAATAATTCTGAAGGCTCTTTCTTCTGAAAAAAAAGAGTAGGTGCTTGTGAAAAGCACTGTCAAGTTGTATTCAGCTTCTAAAAATAGGATTATTGATATCCTTTCTTTTTAGAATTAAAAGAGGAAAAACACTGCCTAGTAAACTCTTTAGAACTTTAAATTGTTTTCTTAAAAAACATTCTTCATATTTATCTGAAGTAAAGAACTGAACTTTCTTAAGATGAATATCTTAAAGTTATATTTTTGAGGTTGAATCCTAGAGATAAAAGCAAGATAAGTCCAGCCTTTCGATAGTGAAAAGAAGTGTAGCCCACCCTGCTCACACAAAGAAAAAATGCCTCCACAGGTGTCCCAGGGCCCCACTGTCATCCTCCACAGGCTTGCAGACATCACTCCTTTCCCTTGTCTGTGCTCCTCTAGCTTTGGGGCTCAGAACCTCCCTTTAGTTTGGGAGTTAAGCATGTTTTATTGAAGATGTTAGGATAATTTGGGGGCTTTCCTGGTGGCTCAAATGGTAAAGAATCTACCTGCAGTGCTGGAGACCCAGGTTCAATCCCTCGGTCGGGAAGATCCCCTGGTGCCGGGGTCCAGCCCTGGTGGATCCAGGGAATTCGAAGCGGGGACGAAGTCGGCGTCCTAGGAAAGAACTTATTTAATTACAGATATAAAGAGAGATTAGGAAAGAATAGTGTAGTAGGAAAATTAGTGGAGAAAAGAGGCTGAATAACTTGGTTTACGTGGAGAACCAATAAAACTCCCAGACAAGGAGTCTGCACCGCCCACGTGGGCCGCCAGCGCCCGCTTGAATAGCGGAGGGTGCCCCGCCTTGGGCTCCCTCTCGCGTGGGTCTTAGAGTCCAGGGCAAGTAAGTAGACATGGCGAGCCTCCACGCTCCAGATGGGAATTCAGCCAGAAAAGAAGAGAACGAGAAAAGACCACACGGGGGAAACCAGTCTTTCCAGGAACTGGTCCGTTTCTTTATTTCCAGGTCCGCTTTTATACTTTTAGTTGTACATAGAGATAAAGGTAAGAAACAGAGTCATGCAGGGTCAGCTGCTCCAACCCTTATCAGCATATCTTTGTTCTTACAAGGGTCTTTTGTTTACAGTAACTTCTGGTCTGGAGACCATTAACATTTTATGGCCCTACCTTACTTTCTATTGATAAAGGTTAGTCGATCAGAAAACTTGTTTCCCCTTAAGATCTACTTAGTCTTAAGATAGTGGTAAAGTTACATTCTTACATAGCAAGGACACAAGGATTTATAACAAAGAAAGAGGAGTACAGTGATCTATAACAAAGAGAAAATTTTTTAACTCAAAAAGTCTAGTATTGCTAACATCAAAACTACTATATTTCTTTTTCTACATTCCAATTACATTGATTAACATACTCCCAGGTGCTTAAGGATATGGAAGCCTGGAGGCAATCATTAACTCAGCAATGAAACCCTTTACCAACATGATTTTTATCTTTAGAAAAACCCAATGCTAACTAAGCCTTTCAAAATACTCCAAACTTTCTGTGCTGTTTATGGTTGAGAGGATGTAAACAATCATGTACATAGTAGCAAGAGTGTGGATAATCCTGTCACACAAGCTAGTCTGCCAGCAGAGAGGTTGGACCTGAGACACCCTTGTCACGCCTGGGAGATTTATTATCTGGAGTCCTAAGTTAACGCCTTTACAGAGAGAGGTGGTGGGGGACGGGCCCCTTAAAGTCAGAGGTGTAGGTGAGAGCATGAAACAGTAAAGTAGGCAGACTCTGGTTTGGGGGTAGATGCTCGGAAACGGGGTCTCCTGAGGCTCGATCCCGCCTTTGCGTATGCCGAGCCTCCTTCCTCATGACCTTTGCCATGGGCGGAGTTCCTCACGCTGGCTCCCGGCACCCTGGAGAAGGAAATGGCAACCCACTCCAGTATTCTTGCCTGGAGAATCCCCTGGACAAAGGACCCTGGTGGGCTACAGTCCATGGGGTCACACAGAGTCAGACATGACTGAGCGACTAACACTAGGATAATTAATGAACGGCCCCAAACTTAAAACTTTTCTTTCCCCACTTAAGAGATGGGTTTATTCCTATAAAAAAATGCATTGTATCGACATGGGAAATGAACCTAAATAATTAGATCCTTAGCGGCCAGTTCCTAGTGCACTCTCTCCCGAATCCCTCTGCGTGTCTTTATCTCTGTTGTCATGGCCTCTGATTTGTATTTTGTGTAAAACCTGAAATTTTAACATTGACCTATCACACTAAGAGCCCTCTGTTATATGGAAAATGGAGTTCTTGGGCTTTTGAGGTATTATTTTTTTGGTGGCAAATGCCCGATTAAAGAAAGCTTAAGCTATTTTAAAAAGTGTTTTGGACCCTGTAATGTATCTTTAGAAGGCCTGGCTCTTCAAGCCAGTAAGAAATTAGCACATCTGCAAACAGCTGTCTATGGAATTTCACAAACATCCTTCCACTTTGTACAGTAAGTCCCCTGCATACGCATGAGTTCTATTCTGAGGGCACGTTCCTAAGTCCAGTTTTATTCAAAAGTCCAACAAAGTTAGCCTAGGTACCCAGCTAACACAATTGGCTATATACTATTGTACTGTGATAATTTTATAATGCTTCTCACACAAATAATGTGTACACAAAAAGCAAACACAAAGGATAAAGACAGCATTTTTTATCTTATAACACAGTACGGTGAAGAGTGCAGCAGTACAATACAGCGATGGGCATCCAGGGGCTGGCACACGATGTATGCGTCTTCGGACGTTCACAACTTGAAGGTTCATATATAAGGGACTTCCTGTATGTGATCTGGCCTCATCTGTCTGCTCCTCCCTGCAGTCTCCTTCCAGAGTCGATTTACTGAAATTACAGTGAGAAAGGCTCCTGTGGCAAGTGTGCCGCGGGCAGTGTCTTTTGGGATGAGCACTGTCTGAAAGACAGTGATCGTAAGGCTGTCATTTTTATCGGCACCAGGGCTATGGGAAGTCTCATTTCATGCCTGCAGCGTTACTCTAGGGTGGATACTACAGCCATTATCAATTTAGGAAGGAAGAAACAGAGGTGCCAGGTCAGGAGAGGACCAGAGCCATGTGGCTTGGGGAGGCATGCCCGTGGTTTATGCCCAGGCTCTAGGACACTGAAGCCTGTGTTCCTAGCTGCTCTCCTGTCCTGCCTGCCCTCCTATGAGCCTCCTCCATGTCTCTTCCTCTTTCCTCTGTGGTGGGTGGTCTTCAGTGGCCCCAACCCTCACAGAGAGAGCCTGTCTTTCAAGTCAGCCCGGACTTCCCTAGCATATCATGGCTTTGTAACACAGCCGAGGTCATAAAACCTCTCTGAGCCGCCAGCCTGGTGGTGAGGGGGCCTCCCGGGGCAGTAAAACATCATCTGAGATACAATAGGAACCACACCTCCTTAGGTAGAGTGGCCCAGCCTGTGGGTGAGGCAGGTTGGGGGAGGAGCTTAAGAGAGAGAAAAATGGAAAGGGGGCTTGAGGATAGAGCTCGGGTCTGTGAGCACCCAGGAAACCAACAAGGGAGCCCGAGGCAGGAAGGTAAGAAATGCTGAAACGCTGACAGCCTGAAGAGCAAGGCCCTGGTTGGTGAATTAAGAATTCCTCAGAGGGAGATGATCGGCCCCAAGCACAGCCTCCCATTTCTGTAGCAGAGGTCACAGAGCTATGGAGCCCAGGAAACTGTCTATATGTTCAGAACTGCTGTGCAGGAAGTCAATGAATACAAAGGATGCATTATAACCGGCATTTGTTGGCCACTCCATGTGCCATATGTACTGGGTTGAGCACCACACAGGCATCATCTGTAGTGTGCTGTTACTTCAGTCATGTCCAACTCCTTTTGGCCCTCTAGACTGAGCCCACCAGGCTCCTCTGTGCATGGAATTCTCCAGGCAAGAATACTGGAGTGGGTTGCCGTGTCCTCCTCCAGGGGATCTCACCGACCCAGGGATCAAACGCGCATCTATTAGGCCTTCTACATTGGCAGGCAGATTCTTTACCACCTGTGGCATCACAGGCCATGGAATTCGCCAGGTCAGAATACTGGAGTAGGTAGCCTTTCCCTTCTCCAGGGGATCTTCCCAACCCAGGGATTGAACACAAATCTCCCGCATTGCAGGCTGATTCTTTACCAGCTGAGCCACCAGGGAAGCCCAAGAATACTGGAGTGGGTAGCCTCTCCCTTCTCCAGCGGATCTTCCTGACCCAGGAATTGAACTGGGTTCTCCTGCATTGCAAGTGGATTCTTTACCAGCTGAGCTACCAGGGAAGCCTGGCATCATCTAAGCTAATCCTAAAACAGATTCACAAAGACACCGTTAGCCCCCAGACATATGAGTGAAGGGTTCAATTTTCCTGTGAGCTTTGAGGCATCTACACTGTTCCTTCTTAGACTTGGTGACACTTTTTGAAAGAGAGAGCTTTCAACTTTTTGACCAAGTTGAAGTCAAGAATCTCAAGTCTAGGCACAGGGCTGATAAAAAAGAAAACAGAGGGATCACCTCAGTCACAAATGAGAATAAGCCATCCTAGGTGACTGCTAAGATGCCTGGCCTTTTTCTAAAAGAAGGATCAAAATTAATTTGCCTCCCAGCTTAGCTTGGAATTTGGCTTGCTAAAACCTCTGAATTCCATTGGCTTGGTGTTGACAGGTGGATCACTTAATATTGTTCTGTTTTTGAACCAGACTTAACCTTGACTTGTTTAAAGAAGGCAGGACTTGAAGGTGGGAATTCACAAACAGTGATGTAATAATTGTATTACCCATCTGCTCATTAATGGTAATTCCACCAGATTTGATTACAGATAAATATGACATTGCACATTTAATACTATTTTCATCTATATAGACAGGCGGTTCTAAAAGTGGAAGAGTACTATTTTATGCCAGAGTAGAAGGTCTGTTCAGTGAGTAACCAAAAGAGAGAAGCCTTGTGCTCACTCCCATGGGACTAGCAACTTGTGGACACCTGGCTTCAGATGCAGGCTGGCTCAAGCCAGTTTTTGAAGGGCCAGATATGTTATACTCTGCAGTAGATGTTTAACTTTTAAAAACAGATATTATTTTCATTTTTTCTTTTACATCATTCTTATGCTAATTGTCAGAATAACCTTGGAGAACGCATTCTTGTCTTGGCACAATAAAATGCAAAGCATTTTATGTTATGGCCCAAGATTATTCACTTTGAGATTAAGTGAGTAGTCTGCAAGTGTAAGAGGGGTATTCTGTGAACAGCACTCTCAAAAACTGAGGAACATTTAATTACAGACAAATAAGCTTTGACACGTCTCAAAGAAGACTGCAGTTCTTCAAATTCTTGCAAACTGACCAAGGAAAACATGAAACAGGAATGATTATTTTGTCAACCAGTCCAAATTTTTGCAACGGAATTTCCAAAGCCAATATGTTCTATCAAAAAATAAAGTTTATAAAGGCAACAATTCAAGGGCTAGTGCATCTCTTAGGACAGAAACCTCTTTTATCTCAGACACCAAGTACATATATTCCAGTGTTGCTTTTTAATTTCTCTCAGTGGTAAAGGAATATTTTACAGCACTAAAAACTCTAACCAATTCATTCAATCCACAAAGTGACTATATCTTAATAGACAAAAGGCTACATATAGACTATAATTTCCTTTTTTTAAAAAATTCAGTGAACAGAATAAGACAGAGATTTTGCTATCATAGGACCACAAGTTTACTGTTTAGTAATACTCTTACCCAAAACATTTCTTCCGTCATACAGAACCAAGTCACAAAAGAAAAGATTTGAAGAGGAATTAAATGAAAGGATGATTCAAGCAATTGATGGAATCAATGCACAAAAGTGAGTACTTTTTCATCTTCAGTTATCATTCATCTCTTATTTCAACCCTATTATTTGAAAATAATGATATATTTTCCAAAAGGATTTCACCCCAAACTCTGTCATACTTATCACGACAAAGCCAAGGTTTCTAAGACAGTTCATTCGTTTCACCTCAATCATTCCTAATAATAGCTTTTGTTCGTTGTATTTCATCTGAAAAACTGTTTGATTCCTGCCTAATAAATCCTCCCCAAGTAAATTGCTGACGAACAACATGATAGGTTATTAGAGAGAGAAAAATTATAGCTTAATGTGTTCAGTAAGGATATTTTTTAAAGATCAATAGAGACACCACATGGTAAGATCATTAAGTTGTTATTGTGTGACATTACGCATTCAAAATGCCTTTCCCTCCCCTGCCCCCCCAAATCAGAGTGTGTGGAAACACCTGTGTTTTAAACTGTGAAAGAGTGCCTTGTGTGTTAGAATCTGAATTCGTAGAGGGAGTGGGAGGAAGACTGAGTCTTTAGAGCACAAAATATCGTTCAGTCTAGAAAGCCAAGAATTGCTGTTGTCGTTGTAAATGGTCCAAGAATGCGGGAGAAAGGATTTAAAGAAGGTAGTGAGTTCCATTGCCTGGACAGAGGAATTATATTCACTGGCCTTCGAACTCTCCATGGCTAAAGTCATGGAGGGCCGTTTTGCAGCTCAGTAAGCAGCCTGTGCTCCATAAAGTTTTGTTGGATTAAATTCTGGTGAAAACCTGAGTAGATCCAAATGAAGAGCTTTTATGCAAATGTTTTCATCCTTACAGAAACCAATTGAATTTTTATCATGAAAGTTGACTCCTGGGAAGTATAAATGATTTTTCACCTAGAATTCTGCCCCCCAAATTAAGGTAGACAGCTTTGAAAAAGGCATGCCTCTTCTAGACTGTGACTTTTAAGTGTTCATGGCAGATTATTTACAGGACTTATGAAAGAATCCCATGAGTGCGTGTATGTGTGCATGTGATGTGTGTATGTGGGGCATTGTGTACATACACAATAAAGTACAGTAAGTCTCCTACATTTGAACGAGTTCTGTTCTGAGAGCACCTTTGTAAGTCCACTTTTGTTTAAGTCCGTCTAAGTTAGCCTAGGTGTTCAGCTAACACAGTTGGCTATATAGTACTGTACTGTGATAGGTTTATAGTACTTTTCACACAAATAATACATTAAAAACAAACATAAAAAAATAAAACATTGACTCTTACAGTACAGTACCTTGGAAAGTACAGTAGTATAGTATAACAGCTGGCACACAGGGGCTGGCATCAAGTGACCAGGCAAGAAGATTTATTGACTGGAGGAAGGACAAGAGTAGTAGATGGTAGAGCTGACGGGTCGTCAGCAATAGGAGACGCGGGGCCAGCTGCGACGTCACTCACGCCTGACATGATTGGACAAGAAAAAGGCACGTTTGCATCTTTAAAAGTTCACAGCTTGAAGGTTCGTATGTAGGGCACTTCCTGTATCTTGGTTGGGCCAGAGTTAAAATTCGGACATGCCAGCCTACTGAGTGCACACCTGCCTAGTCCCTTTCATATACTCCAAATGGGTAAATCCTTCCACCTGCCATTGAGCTTGCAGGGTATGCCAGCAATGCCTGGACAGGTGCTCTGCTTTGGCTGGTACCAGGATCAAAGTGACAAAACAGCCTCAACTCCACCCTGATTGAACCCCAACACCCCACAACTGAGGAACAATGCCTGGAATGTACTGGAAGCTAAAACCCAGGGAAGTATGATCTCACACAATGTAGATTCATTCAATGGGAGAAAATAGCAGTTACTACCTGCAGCCCGCTGAAATAAAGTGCAGCAGAAGAAGGGCAAAATCTTGTTCCCTGACCAAGTTTAGCCAATTACAATGATAATAGCAGTAATCAAAAGCGAATGTATAGAATCAGCCTCAGCATGTCTTCATGCAGGTCGCCTACCTTGTTAAAACTGCTTTTGTGCCCACCTTTCGAACCTTCCTACTAAAGGAGTCGTTAGAAAGTACATCATTGGCTTTGCTTTATTTTTGTCAAGGTGGTTTGTGAATTGTCTGTCTCTACTGTGTCATTTCGTATTCAAATACGTGTTTAGTTTCCACATTCGTGGTTTAATACAGTTTTATTCTAAAGTCTTGGTTAACATTGGTGTAATGGCTTATGTTGCAATTTTCTAAACACGTTTCAGAAATCAGATGGGCAAAAAAGTCACGCTATACTAGAAATCAAAAGGGAAATTTTGTAAATGGAAGCTATTGTGCACCCATTTTTTAATTAGCATCACTCCTATTCTGTTTTCCCCCTACTCATTAACCTCTCTTGTTCTTCTATAAGATGTTCTTCCATCTTACTTGATTCTCCCTTGAGGGTTCACTGGGGACTCCAGGTTTGATGTACCATTCAGTTGTTCTCTGCTATTGACATAAAATAGTGATTTGTATGCAGATTTCCATGTATTCATTCCTTGACTCATTTAGTGAGCATTTGCTAAAGATGGAGCATTGTTGTCACTTGCTTGGCATTAGACATCCCAAAACCCAAGTCACAGTGTTACCCGTCAAAGCTCCAAGTCAGGGGAAGAAAGATCTCTGCTCTGACGCCCTACAGTTATGACAGGTAGAGAGGAGCAGGACACCCCAGAGACTGAGTCTCGAGTCTTCTGGAGGAGGTGACACCTGGGCTAAATCTTGGAGAAAACTAAGAGAGAGAAAAAGGGAAAGCTTCAAGGTGCGATTGCAGGATGCACCTGGGTCAGAGTGCAGTTTTTAACACAATCAGGACACAGGATGCCCTTGCAGGAATCTCTCAGGGTAAAGGGGCTTGAATGGGAAGCTTGATGCCCTGAGAAGTCAGCCTGAAATGCTGGGGCTGGGCACCCTGAAGTGTTCTAAGCAGTGACTGTGTGATTGCCTCCGCTCTGCTGGTGTGCAGAGGGTCTGTTAGGACGGGTGGATCCTAAAGCGAATGCCGCAGGGCCAAACCAGATATGGCCAGGCCCCGTCAGGACGGAGCTCAGAGAAGAGGTTTTTGACTTAGCCTGGGTGGGCGATGTTGACAGAAAAAAAAATATGCACAACTTGAGAGTGTGAAATTTTATTTGAGCAAAATGAGAACTATAGGGGAGCGTCTGACTCTTAGCCACCCCGTGGACTGTAGCCTACCAGTCTCCTCCATCCATGGGATTCTCCAGGCAAGAATGCTGGAGTGGGTTGCCATTTCCTTTTCCAGGGGATCTTCCTGACCCAGGGATCAAACTCAGGTCTCCCACATTGCAGGCAGACTCTTTAACCTCTGAGCCACCAGGGAAGCCTTAGGTGGTGCTAGTGGTAAAGAATACACCCTCCAATATAGGAGACATAAGAGACACAGGTTCAATCCCTGGGTCACGAAGATCCCCAGAGGTGAAAATGGCAGCCCACTCCAATATTCTTGCTGAAAGAATCCCATGGACAGAGGAGCCTGGGGGGCTACAGTCCATGGAGTTGCAAAAAGTCAGTACACAACTAAGTGACTTAGCAAGCCTGGACTAGGAGACAGCATTTTAGGAGCGCTAAGGAACTGCTTCGAAGAGGGCAGAGGGGAGGTCAGTATATGTGTGACTTTAGTGAAAGGGGAATACTTGCAATCCAACACACGGTTTGGCAAAATGTTCTGTTAGTCATGAGGAGCAGATGTCCCCATTAGCAATTCTAGTGTTTTTCTAGATATGCGAAGATGCGAGAAATTGAGCTCATAAAATCTCCTCTCGAGAATCTATCTGAAGGCCTTCTTTGGCAGTTTTCTTAGAGCACAGAGGGCCTCATTCATGATCTCTGCCCTGAACCTCTTTGAGGGTGTGTTGACTGCAGTGGCCAGTGACCTAATCCTTGTAGCAACAGGTGGCAAGTGACAGTTTTTCATTGGCAGCAAGGTCAGAGGAGGAAAGCATGTACAGCAGGTCTGCAGCATAGGGTCACACCAGAAACTTCTCTGGGAGGGGCAGAGTGGAGAGAGGAGGCCCCGTGTGCGGGCCACCAGGCCAGCACCCACACCAGCATTTGTCTCTCAGAACAGCGTGCACTCCTGTGAGACTCATGGCAATAGAAGGGTGTGCTGTATAATATTCAGAGTGGAATTACCATGTCAGGTTCTTCCAAATTGGTTTAAGAAAAAAGAGTAAGAAAGAGGTCATGTGACAAGTTTAAAGGGAAAAACAGGGGCCTCTGTGGTACAGGAAAGAAGCTAGAGAGTTAATGAAGGACACGGGAGTCAACTTGAATTGTGTCTGAATGGAGTGGAGTCCGTGCCCAGGTGGATGACTGGCAGACCCCAGGGCTGAGGAAGAATCAGGCATCCACAGTGAGAGAACACCTGTCCAGGATCACTTATTTCAGCTGTCGGTTCATGGACCCACCTTTCCAAATGCCACAGGTCACCCAGGGTGTTAATGCGCAGCTGAGGCCATGGAGGCCTTTGGAATCAACATGTGAATGTAGATGGGTGTATTCCTCGGCTGGTGCTGCTGGATAAAAATGCCGTGAGCTGAGAGTTAAACGATAAAAATTTATTTTCTCCCCACTCTGAAGGCTGGAAGTCTGAGCTTAGGATGCCAGCATGGCTGGTTTCTGGAGAGAACTCTCCTTGACTTGCAAAGGGCAGCCCCCTCACTGTGTGTCCCTGCGGCCTTTCCTCAGGGCAGTGCAGAGAGAGAGAGAGAGCTCTCTGGTGTTATAAGGACACTCATTCGCTCGGGCCAGGGCCCCACCCTTAGGACTTCGATCAGCTCTAATCACTTCCTTAAAAGCCCGTCTCCAGATACACACACCATGGGTTAGGCCTTCAACATATGAAGCGGGGGATACAGACATTCAGTCCATCACAGGAGGAAAGTGGTCTTCTCTCTGGATCAGCAACCAGTTTGCTAATGTGCCTGTGTGCTCAGTCATGTCCGACTCTTTGTGACCACATGGACTGTAGCCCACCAGGCTCCTCTGTCCATGGGATTCTCCAGGCAAGAATAGTGGGCTGGGTTGCCATTTCCTCCTCAAGAGGATATTCCCAACCCAGGGATCAAACCCTAGGCTCTCTTTCATGCATGTTCTGCGTTGAAAGGCAGATTCTTTACCACTGAGCCACCTGGGAAACCTGTTCCAAAATAATTCCACATGTGGATGTAGGTATACTTTACCCCTCAGCTCAAGTCAAAATCTTCTTTAGAAGTTCCTTTGTTAACCTCAGCCTATCACAAATACAAGTTAGCATAAATTAATTGAGATTCATTTATTGTGTAGCCCAGGAGGGGATTGACTTTGTTCATGCCAGAGACCAGCTGGGTCAGGAACAGTGTCAGGAGACTGAAAACAACACGTGTTCCATTCTCTTCTCTCCCTGTAGTTCCAATTCCCCAAAATATTTGACCTTATCAGCACACACAACTCTTTCCTACTCCAAGTATCCAGATTCAGTTCAGTTCAGTTCAGTCACTCAGTCATGTACAACTCTTTGTTACCCCATGAATTGTAGCATGGCCAGGCCTCCCTGTCCATCACCAACTCGCAGAGTCCACCCAAACCCATGTCCATTGAGTCAATGATGCCATCCAACCATCTCATCCTCTGTAGTTCCCTTCTCCTTCTGCCTTCAATCTTTCCCAACATCAGGGTCTTTTCAAATGAGTCAGCTCTTCTCATCAGGTGGCCAGAGTATTAGAGTTTTAGCTTCAACATCAAGTCCTTCCAATGAACACCCAGTTCTGATCTCCTTTAGGATGGAGTGGTTGGATCTCCTTGCAGTCCAAAAGACTCTCAAGAGTCTTCTCCAACACCACAGTTCAAAAGCATCATTTCTGTGCTCAGCTTTCTTTATAGTCCAACTCTCACATCCATACATGACCACTGGAAAAACCATAGCCTTGACTAGATGGACCTTTGTTGGCAAAGTAATGTCTCTGCTTTTCAACATGCTTTCTAGGTTGGTCATAACTTTTCTTCCAAGGAGTAAACGTCTTTTAATTTCATGGCTGCAATCACCATCTGCAGTGATTTGGGAGCCCCCAAAAATAAAGTCTGACACTGTTTCCACTGTTTCCCCATCTATTTGCCATGAATTAATGGGACCAGATGCCATGATCTTTGTTTTCTGAATGTTGAGCTTTAAGCCAACTTTTTTACTCTCCTCTTTCACTTTCATCAAGAGGCTTTTTAGTTCCTTTTCACTTTCTGCCATAAGGGTGGTGTTATCCGCATATCTGAGGTTATTGATATTTCTCCTGGCAATCTTGATTCCAGCTTGTGCTTCCTCCAGCCTAGTGTTTCTCATGATATACTCTGCATATAAGTTAAATAAGCAGGGTGACAATATACAGCCTTGACATACTCCTTTTCCTATTTGGAACTAGTCTGTTGTTCCATGTCCAGTTCTAACTGTTGCTTCCTGACCTATTACATTTATAAATTTCTGAATTTCCTAGAAAATCAATCAACAGAACAGGGGCCGCCTCAGAGAACCCACAGAGGCATGAGGCTCTTGGGAAGGATGTACCCTCCTTAATGGTGAGACCAAAAAAGAAAGAATATGCCCATCAGTTATGGCTTCATGGAAGAAGCCTTTGGCCAAACCCGACCTGCTGGAGAAAAGAAAGGGACAGGTGACAGTCGTGGGTCCTAAACTTCTTTGCTGCAGGGGATTCAGCCTCAGGACTAATTGGCATAAGACAATTTTGCTGTAAACGATAAATAAAAGGAAATAAAAGAGGAACACTGAAATGGACCTTGTGAAACATTTGTAACAAAATTTTTAAAGATTGGACTGTGAAAAATAAAAATGCAAAAAATGCTTAGATGCTCTTAAAAATGTGTGCAGATATTGGGTTGGCCAAAAAGTTCATTCGATTTTTCTGTAAGATGTTACCAAAAAAACCAGATGAACTTTTTGGCCAACCCAATGCACGGTTATAGTATTTGGGTATATCTTAGAGAAAGGCATGATGCTTTCTTTCTCAAGATAGATCACTAAAGATTCAAGATCTAATGTGAAATGTACATTCTTTACGATGTAAAAATCAACTGCTCTAAGTGTCTTCAGAGTCCCCCTGGGAGTAAAATGAACAGCGGAGAGATGCTGCTATTTCTCATCACTATGTGTAACATGTATCACTGGTGAGACATACCCAGACTCTACTGAAATGTCCCATCACATGGCCAGTGATTATATTTCCCTAAATCATTTAAACCAAATTCTTTGCCAAATACCACAGTTCTGTCTACATTATGTTCACTATCAAACAGCAAAACAATGTTCTCACCACTTTCAGAAATTTATACTCATCAGCAGTCACACAACCATTCATTTTCAGGGTGGGGAGGAGAGGACCTTGAGTCTTCTGTGCCTCTGACTTCAGTTGCATGATAAGTTTGGCAGAGACAGCACAGAAGACAAGCTATTGTATCTAAAGAAGTCAAAGAACCAACACTTAATGTTCCTGGAGACTGTTGTGAGTTACTGGTCTGCCTTTTATGTATTTGCCTTAGTTTGGTAAACTTCTGGTTTTGATGGATGGGAGACATGACTGCTCACTGAAGGATCTATTAAGATTGATATATTATCATCTTCTAGTGGAATGAATCCAAAGCTGTGAATCAGTCATTTTATCTATTGTGGCAAAATGGCCTTATGGCTAATTAGTTGTACAGTGACACTGCTTGCAACCAAGATTCTAATGGGCAAATTCCTAAAATCAGCAACTGAAATTCAGTTGTTTCCCTAAGCATCCATCCAGGGATCAAGTCTTATGAATTTATGGTAGGTTCTGGGAACACAAGAAAAGCCAGATCTTAGCTTGAGTACTTCCTGTCCGCCTGCAAGACAAACAGGTAACTAAAATGTAGAAATGTCAGAGCCCCACTAACTAACGAGGAGCTGGTTTCGTCTCCACCTTATAAATTTTGTCCATATTTTATTTCCAAGCTTATATTATCCAGGAGCATTTTTTAAATGGACTTTTTATTGTCAGAAAAGAAAAAAAAACTGTTTTTAATAAGTTCTTGGCATACATTATTCATAATTTGATACCCATAATGAATACAGAGTTCTAAAAATGAGGACAGTTAAAATCTATCTTAAATTTTATTTTCTGCTCCCTCTAATATTAACCAACTTTCGATTCCTCCAACTAGTCCCATAAAAAAGAGAGCAATAACAGATCTCTGTAACTGGTGCAGTCATAAGAAATACCAAAAAAAAAGTTTATTTGCCTGATATCTAAAGCTTATAACCATGAATCCAAAAGTATTTTTAGAGTTCTCACTTTCAATGGCAGTCATTCTGGAATAGATGACTGCCGCCTGGGCCTCGGCTGAAACTGCACTGCTGTGGGTCAGTCTCCTGGGAAACTCAAGTTCACGGTGGGGCATGAGCCATGAGCATCTTCAGATCGGTCCAGAGGGCCTGGGGACGTGGACTTCAGGGAGCCCTGGAGATGCTTCTCCTCAAATAGGCTGATCTGGGCTAGC
Source organism: Redunca redunca (assembly GCA_006410935.1). Classification (NCBI taxonomy): domain Eukaryota; kingdom Metazoa; phylum Chordata; class Mammalia; order Artiodactyla; family Bovidae; genus Redunca; species Redunca redunca. The sequence continues at coordinate 926,204 of SJYQ01003532.1, forward strand.
TTGCTTGTTAAGCGTCATGTGAAACCTCAGTGTACATTGAAACCTAATCTGAAATCGGGACGTGGCTGTCCCTGCCATTACAGATTAATGCACGACAGTCCCTTGGTCTTTCTTCCTGGATCCTCAAAGACCTTCCCCATTTATCTTTATCTTCCAAATATGTTGCTGATAATCAAAATCCATAGAAACATAACTACTGTATGTAGGAATTCATAAGAATTGGTCATTGTTTGCACAGGTATAACATTTTATATACAAAAAATATAATTTTATCTCCAGAAGCATATATATATAGTCTCTATCTCCCTTTATACAGATATATAGGTATAGATGTAGACATAGATATAGCTATATCATTATAGGTACTGGTAGACATATACATAAATATGCAGGTATTTATATGTATATACTACATGCATAGATGCATGTAATTCAGGTAATTATAATTATAAAATTTTTATTCTAAAGGAAAATCATAAAGTACAGGTAGAAGTCAAACTTCCAAAGTGTTATGACTTAACCTAGATGGTAATTTATTTTGTTGGTGTTTTTTTTGATGCATTGATTTCAATTTTTCTTACATTTCAACAGTGTGTATCTCTCTGTTTCACTTAACTCTATTTCATAAAGTATTTGTTTATTTTATGTGACTACACCGGGCATTATCTGCTCAGCTCACTGGATCATACACCCAGGGTGGCTGTTTAACCAGGGATTATACTCGATGTTCTGGTGAAGGGTTTTGTCTTTAAGATCTTTTTCTACCTCAACTGCTTTCTCAAAACAGAGTTCTCATAGTAAGTCAATGTGTAAGAATGCTTACTTGCATATAACTTTTATTTCTGAACATCTGAGAGATATATATGTATTACGTATGTGTGTGTTTATGTTGGCATCAAGGTACTATGTTAGTGATCCGACCTGATTGCTTCTTCTGTTATTATTTTTACCCATTTTTGAAAACTGTTTGAGCACAATTTTTTTTACCTTCTAGAAATGAAAAATGTGACAATGAAAATATTTTTGGTAAGCATGAGAGGAGTAAAGTCTTCTTGCCCAGGCCTGGAGGCCACTCTGAATGTTTCTGATGCTCTGTGATCAATTGCTTTCTATAAACTGAGAAAAAATGCTTCAAAGGAAGGCAATGTGTGAAGAAGAATATTACATTTCCAGATCTTGTTAACAAACCTAGATTCCATATTCCAGTTATTTGGCAATATGAAAAAAAAAAAGAATGCAAGTCTTTTTTTTTTTTAAAGTTCCAGGGGTTTGTTTGGAGGTTTGGTTTTAATGATGTGTCTGTCCTTTTTATTTCCAGGCAATGGCTCAAGTCCGAAGACATTCAGAGAATCTCATTGCTTTTCTACAATAAAATACTAGAAAAAGAAGTAAGCTATTTTTTTTCCTTCAAAATCAATCATTTTTCCAAAGTATTAGCTTTTAAAAACTCCATCATGAAATTCTATTCATTTTTTTTAAATGTGACATTTAAACTGCCTTTAACCATATCAGATTTCTTTCTGCTTTTCCTGTGCTGCTTCTGTGCGGATACTGTTTTACCACACTTCTGGTTACCAAGTTTCTGCCTTTGGCTCATCGCCTCTCTCAACCTTCCTGTTAGTAAATGATATCTGGGAGATGTGGGGTGAAGGGAAGGGAAGGAGTTAATATCGTGCTACCTTGGGACTTCCCCGGCAGTCCACTAATTAAGACTCCGTGCTTCCAGAGTCGGGGGTGTGGGTTCAATCCCTGGCCGGGAACTAAGATCCCACATGCCAGGCAGTGTGAGCAAAACAGCAACAGTATCGTGCTTCCTCAGTGGGAATTGTTCTTAGACATAAATGTTTTAAAAGAAAGCAAAACCCCTTGCGACAATTTTACACTGTCCTTATACAAATTATTTTAATTTTTTACAAGAGTATGAGGAGAATGAACCCCTGGTTGGGAGAATTAGACACCCCAAACTTTTAAGTTTTGCTGCATTTAAATACTTTCACATTATGACTGCCGAAGTAGAGCTGTTTCAGGCACAAATATATAAACAGACGTAATTTGTACATGTCAAGCTTAAACCGGGATTTGCTAAAATGAATTATTGTTGCAGAAAGGACAACTGTTGTAGGTTGGCCTTATTCATCTGCCTTTTGATTCATGTTAATCTAGAAAAAGAGCAGGGTAGAGGTCATTTGTACCACTTTGCTATGCAATTACAGTCTTAGTTTAAACAAAAGCTACTATATTAATGGCAACAGTCGCAGCCCAGATATTAAAACTTCGTTGAGAAAATCTAGTTCATTGTTTTATGGATATTGAAAGGAAATAACAAATATCAAAATTCCTAATTCCTTCCAAAGCTCATCAAGGTTGGATTTTACAGTGATGCCAAAGCAATCTTTTGTACTAGTTAGTGGTCAAGAAGATCAATTTTCTGCTTCTAAGTCAGGAACTTTGACTATAGACGGTTTACCAAATTGATGTTTGATACAATTTATTATTATTATTGTTATCGAAGAACTTAGAGACTGACTACTTATTATTTAACCATTAAATTAGTTCCTTCCTGATAGAAGTCCTTTTCCTTTATTAATACCACAAGGAAATTCCAACTCATGTCTCTACACAGGCCCAGAGAAAGAAGATAAGGGCATAATTGAATGCGTAAAATATAATCACGTTTCCGCAATTATGTTAGTTTCTTCATCAGCATTGTAACTTACCCTGGCTCTGAAGTCACAAAAGCAACCAAAGGAATATTCTAGTAAACAGAAAGTGATGTTTATTGAAACATGCAACCTGTACTGACATTTCCCTGGTGCACGTATTCGCAGAGGCTGCCTTTGAGACCGACTTTAGACAGCATTGAGATTCAAGCTCACTTCCTGCCCTCCGGCCCCCAGCCTGCTCTCCAGGCCAGCAGGAGGGTTAAAAGGCTGCAAGACAAAGAAGAGAAGCCAGACAACCCAGAGATCCAATATCTGCACCCAAACCCCAGAGGCGATACCCTCAAAATACATACCTAACTTCCGTTAGCTTGGGAAACAGTCTCTGCAGACACACTAATGCAACCTACCAGCAGCATTGTTTCAGGGGGTTTCGGTAGCCTTGCCACAGAAACCTTATTTCTTTAAATTTTATCACAGAACCCCTTTTGGAGGGACAGTAAGTTTGGAAGCCTGGGTTCAGGAGCCAGTCCGCCTGGGTGGAAATCCTGCTGTGTGTGTGTGTTTCTGAGAAGGTTCATGAGTCATCCTGGTTCGAAGTTTTTTTCAACCAAAACTAGGGACCATAACAGCTCCTGCTGCAGGCACTTTTTCTGGAGGATGAAGTGGCTCAGTCCACTCAAAGCGTGCACGTGTGCGGCGGACCGCCACGTAGTAAAGGGGACAGGTGGCGCATCATTGTCCTCATGAGTACACGCTGGCTGGCTTTTCCTGCATAACTCACCAGGCGCAGCCCCAGGAGGGTAGCTGCACTGATCAGCCTATGATCCTGGATGTTGTGGAAAGCCATGTGAGCCGGCCAGTTCCGCAGCAGGAGTAGAAAGAATCCAGCAGCCCGGCCCAGACGGGCCAACGCATGTTCATAGAGAGTAGAGCCTGCTGGTCTGGTCTTGTAAGTTCACTCACCACCTCTCAATAATACAATAAAATAGTAAAACGAATAAATAAAAGGAGCAAACTCCATTTCTTCAGTACTCTTCAACATCAAGTACTCCTCCATGAAAAGCCATTTGCTTTCCCCAAGTAACTGTGGAACTCAGACCCTCAGGGGAACCAGGATGCCTGCTTCCTCCTTGTACCTTGCTTGCTCGTCTCTCTGGCCAGGCACTCTGTCTCCTTGCTGGAGGGGTTCAGTTACCTCTAAACGGGCTTCAGAACTGGTCAACTGGTGAAAACCATGGTCCAGAGTCCCTCTCACAGCTCCTCTGGAGCGGGGAAGCGCACATCGTCAGGGATGAACAGCTGTTCTCCTTAGCTCGTTTCTGCCACCGCCTGCAAGCGTGAAGCTTGAACCGGGCACAGTTAGGCTGCTGGGGGCTTGTTTCAGTGCTGCTCTTGGAAGACCATCATTCCTTGGTTTCTTTTCTCCCCTTAGTACCGAGCCACCGCACTGCCCGCCTTCAAGTATTACGTGACTTGCGCTTGCCTCATCTTCTTCTGCATCCTCATCGTGCAGGTTCTGGTCTTACCCAAGTAAGTACATGCGGTTCACCACTGGGATGTTCACTGGGCGTGCCTTTCCACCGCACTGTCACACTGAAGTTACACTATACAGAGTATAACTAGACTCAGTTACACCATATACGACAGGATGCGCATTTCCCAACTGAGCATTTATGTAAGAAGGTCGGGGGAAGCGTGGGGGGCAGGGTGGGGAGACGGTGTCAGGCTAGAGGGTTAATTCAGGACCTGTGAAGCTGAAGGGCCCCGTGTCTTAGTTCTAGTAATTTTGAATTTTCAAAGTGGCCATGTAGATTCATCTTACAGATTTTTTTTAAAAATAAACAGAATCGTTTTACTTTATTTCCATATTATTCTGATACCTATGTCTAAGAAATGTAACCCAATACCTTTACCCAGAAACAGCAGAATCACTAGATATTGTTTCTAATAAACAAATGTTATTGTGTATTGAAGACAGAGACTGCCCTGGGCTCAGATTGCCCACCGTCCATTCTGATTTCATGTTCTGCTCCCTGAAGCCCGCCGGCTCTGCCATCTCTGACTGTTATGAGTTACCGTCCAACTCCCCCTTCCCGGGACACCCCTGGGTACAGATGGGAGAACTGAGTGACCGGAGCTCACACTTTACCACCTACTTCTAAAAACCCAGTCACTCTAAGATTCCTCCGTAGACTTTGCCTTGAATCTTGTGAAAGTGTTAGTCACTCAGTGGTGTCCAACTCTTTGGGATCCCATGGACTGTAGCCCACCAGGCTCCTCTGTCCATGGGATTCTCCAGGCAAGATACTGGAGTGGGTAGCCATTCCCTTCCCCAGCAGATCTTACTAACCCAGGGATCGAACCCAGGTCTCCTGCACTGCAGGCAGATTCTTTACCATCTGAGCCACTAGGAAATCCTAATGAGTGCAGCATTACAGTACTTCATAATAGGTCAGCTGACCTATTCTTTCTCATCGTGAAATCTAGAGGAAAGGGAAACTATGTCTATCTTTAATAATTAGGGATTGGAAAGAAATTTAGGAAAAATTTTCTTTCCTGTCATCATTGCCTCTTTTGTGAAGGCTACAGTTATCATTTTCAGTCTACTTGGAGTGAGTTGACTGACGGCATTTCACTTCAGCGGTGTGGCCAGCATTTGTGGGCAACCTGAATTGCTGCAGCAGGGTGGCAGTTTGTCTCCCAAAAATGCTGAGCAAACTAGAGAGAAATGGTCTGCCTTTCCCTCCGTACCCCATGGGATGCTCTTCTGGGCACTGAGCCAATACAAGGCAAAGCGTCACTTATATGTGTACAATCCCCAAGCTGCCTGCCTCCTTTTGGAAGTGCTGAACCTGGTCATCCCCTTCCCCCCATCGATGAGCACTGAATGCTTTTGTCCAGTGAATTCTTCCTTTAGACTTACACAATCTTCAGTGGAATCTGCCAAGGTCAACCTGTCAGTTTTCCACTGGAAAAAAAAGTGTCAACAAAGTAAGCTCCTTCTGAGTTCCAGGCTCTGCCACATGGTGCAGGAGAGAAATAGCTGGCCCTGCACAGACAAGGCTTCTTGAGCAGCAGGACTGCAGGGCATGCAGTGATGTGGCTGAAACAAGTATCACCAAGGGGACAGCCCCTTGTTTCTAAAGCAGAGAGATTCATTTGCTACATCCTTCTATCGGATGAGTGTTTTTATATCTTCTACATCACAGTTAAGACATTTATCCCCTATTGTTGGGAGGGGAGAAAGTGACTAATGCGTTACAAAAGGCGATGCCAAAACAGAGATGAAAAGACTTCTGAGAACTGGGGAAAACATTTCATGGAATTATCCCTAAAAAAAAAAAAAGTTACTGTCTTTTCTGTCTTTGCTTTTATTTAAGTTTTTTGTCTCTTTTCTGTGTGTTGTTTTATGAGAACCCATCAAAGTTTGTTCCCTTGGGCATCATTACAAATTATTGGGTTTCTCTTGAGCAACAAGTTGGATTTTGAGTGTGAAAATTGTGAAATAGGTGCAGGTTACAGTTCCCTCTTTATGTTGGCAGCTAGATAGTTCAGAGTGAGGTCTGTGGACACCTCTCCCAGGGAAACTTTACACCTGCACTTTCAGTACTGGCCTTCTGGTATGTTATGTCTTTCTCCTTCATTTTTCTTTCATGTTAATATCCTAATTTTTCTTTTTAAAAATTCTTACTGTGAAATACTTCAAAGATACAGAAAAATACTGAACATAACAGATACGCATTTTCACACAATCCATATGTCGGAAATGTTGAGCCTGTGCCATATCGACTGTACGTAATGTTTCTGTGCTCGTGGGGACTTTTATTCGTTGGTAAGCTTCCTGCAAACAGTACCTGTTGTTATTGTTATTTTGTTCTTTCATCTATTCATTCAGTCTGACGTCTTTTGTATATTAATGTGCATTTATCCCATTTGTATTTTGATTCTTTTATTTATTGATGCCCGTGGACTCACCTCTACCGTCTTATTTTATGTTTCATTTACTCTGCTTTTCTTTGGTTTGTTTCCTCCACACCCCACATCCCCCATCTTCTTAACCGCTAAAGGATTGATCAACTTTGCTTTGTTCATATTCTTTTTTGGGAATTATATATATGTGGAGAGAGAGAGGAACAAGAAGGGGGATCCTATATATTTTTCTTTGAATAATTGCCATTGAAATTTTAACACATTCTTAATTTAATAAATTGTAAAGTTAATCATTACGTCTCTTCCATGTAATTATTTCTTAGAATTTTAATTCCAGATGGTAACTGTAGTCAATATTTATTTAGACTTACCTGCATTCTTTATCGTTTTATTTGTTCATCAGTACTTTGTAAAAATTATTTATTCCAAGTTTATTTTCCTTCTTGTTGATGTGTATCATATAAATGTGCATCATTTATCTTTTATTTAATATCTGTGAGTAGTGGCAGCTCCTATTTTTGTTTCTATTAAAGTGTTTTTAGCTGCTTTATTTTAATTTGCTCTTGAACAATAGTGTGGGTATAAAATTCTTATTTTCCCCTAGTATTTTGATATTATTGCATTGAATTTCAGCTTCTGTTGTTGCTAAGGAATGTCTTCTGCCCACCCCACTGCATTCTTTTATAGGTAACGGGTCTCTCCTCTTTGAATGCTTTCCAGGTCTGTTTCTGGGGGGTGGGGAGGGAGGCTTGGTTTCCACCATATTGTTTCTAGATAGGCACTGGTTCTTAATTCCCTAGTGACCAGGAGTGATCTTGTTTCCCACCTGAGGATTCATGTCTTCGCTTAGCTCTTACCACCCTCCGCCTGTATCGCTCCGCCTGTGGCCTCGCCTCCGTTGCCTGTTACTTCCTCCTGGAACGTTGTTGGCGGCACTGCTCACCCTGTGCTCCAGGTGCTGCGGGTTTCCCTCAGAGTTCCCGCCTCTTCCCTTCTTTGTGACGCATCCTGGTGAATATTTCATCCACAAGGCGTTTCTAACCTCCATGGTCATTTTTTCGCATTTAAAAATCGACTTTTTATCTGTCGCTGTTGTTCAGCCACTAAGTCGTGTCTGACTCTTTGTGACCCGCATAGACTGCAGCACCCCATGCGCCCCTGTTCCTCACTGTCTCCCAGAGTCTACTCAAACTCATGTCCATCGAGTTGGTGATGCTATCCAACCATCTCGTCCTCTGTCATCCCATTTTCCTCCTACCCTTCCTGATATCTCAGATGGTGAAGAATCTGCCTGCAATGTAGGAGACCTGGGTTCAATCCCTGGGTCAGGAAGATCCCCTGGAGAAGGGAATGGCAACCCACTCCTGTATTCTTGCCTGGAGAATCCCATGGACAGAGGAGCCTGGAAGGCTGCAGTCCATGGGATCACAAAGAATCAGACATGACTAGTGACATTTTATCTGAGATTTTCTTATAACTCTCTATTTTGCCTATGCATATATTTTTTCCTCTTATTTTCAGATTTTAGACACATTGTATAAAATTGTCATTTGTTTCCTTCTGGTATTTATGCTTCACAAGTGCATGAATTCTGTTATTTACTCTTGCTGTTGCCCCTCTCATGGCCGTATGTCTTCTTGGGTTATCTATAATTCCAGCTGTGAGTTCATCAAAGCAAGGGTTTGGGTCCAGGGTGGTCTCATGTTTTCTGAGTTGTGAAGGCATCACTGTGATAGGTTTTCACTGTATCTCTGCCAGGTATGTCTGGGGTTCACCACTTCAAGCCACATTATTTTTTGGAAATCCTTAGGTCAAGGTGCCTTCACTAAATAGGTCATGTGAATTTGATTAGCCCCTTAAAGTGGATCACAATTGGGGATCTCAAGTTTTCCTAGGTTACTCTTTCCATTTGGGACCCTACATAGCCAGTGTCCCTGAAAATTAGTTGGACATAGTTTTTATGTTTCCTGTTTCCTGATAAGATAGCACTTTATGCTTCTGACTTGATTCAAGAGCTCAGTTCTGATTTTCCATTAAGAAAATCCTGTAAGCATCACCAACCTTGCATTGACATTAAACCTCACACTCACTTCGTGGCACATGGCTGCCCCTGGTTCCTCCCAAGCCGTTTAGCATCAACACCTCTCAGCACCAGTTTTGAATGCCCTCTGTGTATCTAGGGTATTCTCGTCTTTGCTCTGAGTGTGTCTATTTAAAAGTGATAAGTCTGTTAGACTTTATGAAGCATGTGTATTACAACAATATGCTTTTCACTTTTTCTGACATGCCCTCACTTGTTTTCAAATACACTGGATTATAGTTTTATTTTATTTTGTCTGTTCTCCTTTTTGTCAACTGCCTGTTTTTTGAAAAACAGGAGAGATATGATGAAATGAGTGAGTAAACGAATAAAATACTCAGTGAATGAATAACTGGTAACAGAGGGAGATGTGATCTTGGACAGACTGGTAAGGGGAAGTATTTTCATGAAAGAGGGTCTTCCATCATCCCTTTTGGACCCATAATTTTAAATCTGGCTCTAGTCTTGGGATTTAAGCAGATATAATTAAATTATTAGCTGGCTCCTCCTTTGGGAGTTGTTCTCTCATTTCTGTCTGCCTTATACTACAGCTTTATCAGAAATGTGGTGTGCATGTGTGCTAAGTCGCTTCAGTCGTGTCTGAGTCTTTGCGACCTCATGGGCTGTAGCCCTTCAGGCTCCTCTGTCCATGGGATTCTCCAGGCAAGAATACTGGCATGTGTTGCCATGCCCTCCTCCAGGGGGTCTTCCTGACCCAGAGATCGAACCTGCATCTGATACATCTCCTGTACTAGCAAGCAGATTCTTTACTACTAGCACCACCTGGAAAGCCCATCAGAAATGTGAGCTACCTTAAAAGATCAGAAATGATCAAGCAGAAATTTTTGCCTTTTTTTAGTAGTTTCATTCATATTATCTGTAAACTAAATAGATTATGTTAAATCAGTCATGGCAATTATTAAAATAAGAATGATTTTTTGTAATAATGTTCAGTGAAATATGATGTGTTTCATTAACTCAAGCAAAATCAAGAATAATGACATTTTCCTTAAGGAAAATTAATAGCAAATTACAATCTTAACATCTTAGAACTATTATTTCTACTGAGATTCTTTAATATGAATTCTATTACTCATGTCAGTAATCAATGCTCTTTAATGATTTAATAATGATTTCAAAAGAGTCACTTTTATTTTGTTTTTATCTTCAAAAAGGAAACAAATAGGAAAGAGTTTAATTTTTCTAAACACAAATGATGGATAATGACTATTGTGAAGGCAGTTTTGCTTTGGTAGGCAAGCAAAGCTATGAGCCCCTACTGTGTTCAGTCCCTAATTTATGCCTGACTCTGCAACCCCACAGACTGTAGCCCACTAGGCTCTCCTGTCCATGGGATTTTTCCAGGCAAGAATACTGGAGTGGCTTGCCATTTTCTTCTCCAAGGGATCTTCCTGACCTAGAAATCAAACCTGCATCTCCCATTTCTCCTGCATTGCAGGTAGATTCTTTACCCAGTAAGCCATCAGTCATACTAGATATCATGAAAGTGAGTTGCTTCTTGCATTATCTTGATGCAGTGGATATGAGTTTTGGGGGGAGGAGGGGAGGAAAGGAAAAGAGATAACAGAAAGAAAGAAAACAAACAAAAAGTGAAGCAAGATCATTCTCACTGTCCAAGATAAATGAACCATGTAGCTTTTACTGAAGTGAATAATATTTGAGTCTGAATTCCAGTCCTCCAAACGTGTGGACATGCCTCATAGTTATTAGCTTGAATGGAAGTTAATGGTTTAGTGTGCTCACTTGTTCAATCATGTCCAACTCTTTCCAACCCCATGGACTGCAGCCCACCAAGCTGCTCTGTCCATGGAATTTTCCAAGCAAGGGTACCAGAGTAGGTTGTCATTTCCTTCTCCAAACGGTTTAGTTCCCTCCCCATAATCTAAGACAAGAGGTTTCTCGGATTCCTTAGGGACCTTGGGTCCCTCCAGCACACACTCTGCTTTCCCTAGACTTTGGTCCTCATCTTCACTGTCTAAGATGACAGTATCCTGTGCTGAGCACAGGATGGAGGAGCAGACCCAGAGGCAGAGGGCAAAAGGTATCTCTGAAGATACCTCCCAGGAGCTATGAAGATACATCATGACACTTTGGTCTATAAGCCAAGACAGATCTTAGTCACATGTGTGAACCTAGCTGCAAGGGAAGCTAAAAAGTGTCACCTTTAGTACGTGTAACAGGACGCCCATCTGAAAATTCTATTATCAAGAAAAAGTAGATTTTGTGGGAATCAGTGCTCACTCCAGGAGTGTGTGGCTGCCTGTATGTCACTGATATAGTAAGATTTGAGGGACAATAACAATAAAAAGGAAGCTGAATGTGTCTTTGCTCAACAAAACCTGCCATGATACTTTTACTTTGAATCCAAGCTATACTCTGAGCATTTTTATCAAAAAGAGAAATTCTTAAGAGATACTTTTACTTTGTATCTGGGCTATATTCTGAGCATTTGTAATTAAAATAGAAATTCTTGGAGAAATTCACACATGCATTCAGTCCACCATTTATGGAATCACTCAACAGTTCTGTTTCAAGCTACCATGTACCAGGCATGGTTATAGAGATGCCACGGAAGTAGCAGTGACCCCAAAAATCCTTTCCCTCATACAGCTTGAATTCTATGAAGAGGCTCAGCAATAACATAATAAACGAATACTAATAATTCAGTAGTGATAAGCTTTAAGAAAAATTAAGACAGGATCCTGTAGAGTGAGGGAAGGTGGTATTTCAGATGAGGGCTGTCAGGGAAGGCATCATGGAGTGAGTGATGTGGAAGAGAAGTCTGAATGAATTGACATGGTAAGCGTGGATACCTGGCAGGAGAACGTTCTAGATGATGGAGGTCACAGATGTGTTCAAGGACCAACAAGGAGGCAGGGGTTGGGAGCAGAGTGAGCCAGGGAGTATGGAAATGGCATCACAGCAGTAGTGAGACCAACAGGTCCTGTCACCCCCACAGGGTTGGCTGAATACTAGAGAACTTTGGACTGAACGCTGAGTGTAACAGGAAGCCCTGGGAGGTTATCAGCTGAGGACGTGCACTAGCTGTGCTTGGAGTGTTGTTCTTGCTGTTCTGGAAGGGGGTGGGAGGAAATAGGAAGACCATATAAGGAGATGATTTGTACCCTAGCAGCCATGGAGATGCAAAAAGTGGTCCAGTTCTGGGACATGTTTTGAAGAATGATGAGGGAAGTCTTGCTATTGAATGGGAGACAAAGAATAAGAGAAACCTAAGTTCTGTATGGTTTTGTTTGTTTGTTTGGTGGTGGTGGTAGTCTGGACAACAAGGAAAAATTGGACAGCCGTTTACAGAGTGGGAGACTCCTGGGGAAGGAGCAAGTCAGAAAGAAGCAGAGGATGAACGGCTCAGCTCAGAGCATCAAACACGTGTGTGTGCGTGTTAATATTAGCATCCAGGAGGTGAGGCTTCACAGAGCGAGGGAGGGTGTGTGAGAGCCCATGGTTCGTGAGTGGAGTCAGGATGGACAAAGTCATAATTTGGAAAGATCAACACATAGGTGATATTTATAAATGTGGGAGGAGATGAGCTCAACTAAGGAGTATACAGAGAGAAGACCATGGACCTTCAGAAAATTCAAGTCTTTGGCCCTTGTTGTTGGTATGGAGTGGAAGCACTTTACTCTGCCAAGTATAACTCCTTCTCCCTGTCCAGCATCACAAGACCTTCAAGTGGCCAGAACATCTCAATTCCGCTGTCTTATTATTGGAGAGAGGCTGTATTAATCTATAATGGTGATGAATATTTAAATGCCTTGTCTCCTTTTTCACCTTTCAATTCTTTTTTTTTAACAAATAATTTTTATTTTGAGGTTCACTTAAAAAGACAGGGAGAGATTTTTATTATTTCATGCTAATACCATGTAATCTCTTACATGTGAACAGAGTGTTAATGAAAGAATCTACATCAGTCTTGGGGGGAGGAAGGTGGATATCTCCTGTCAGTAAGCATGCTTCCTCTCTTCATCAAGACTAACCCCCATAAGCAATAAACTAACCCCCATAAGCAATAAAACAAATGAGGAAAAAGAGAAAGGAGAAAGGACCTTGTTTCAAATAACCTTTTCCATATATTGTAACAATATGCTGGATTAAGGAGCCCAAGTCAAAAATTATCGCTAAAAAGTGTAATTTTTCTTGGCCTCCTGATAGCAGAGAGTCGAGTTTGCTTTTCAGTGAGTATATAGATCAATTATGCCTCTATGTTAAAAAAAAAGAAAAAGCTTTGCAACCAGAATGTTAATTAAAATTGATTGCATTACACAAACAACTCGGTATGCTTAATGAGCCTGAACATGCTTTTGATAGAACAGGCAGGATAAATGGTTATAATTAAGGACTTTTGACCAAGCATGACTTTGATCATGGGAATTCTTGTTCGCTGGGATGAGAGTTACATCTCGCCCAACAATGGTGCCAATGTGCCGGGGACTGGAGCAGTAGACAGCGCCCGGGAGGAGCGGGCCAGCAGAGCTCTGGGTCTCAGGTTGTGACGTCATGTTCTTATACAAGGTCGTGTCAGCTGCACAAGGAGGGAGTTGCACTTCTTCCTGTCCAGTCTAGTGCTTCTTATTTCATTTTCCTGCCTGATTTCCTGGGCTAGAAGCTCCAGTACAGTGTTCCGTAGATGAAGCCTTGGCACACAATACATTCTTGTTGATGATCTTCGAAGGAAAACATCTAGTCCCTCATGATTAAGTACGATGTTATCTGTGTGTTTTTCACATATGCCTTTTATCAGGAGAAAGAAAATCCCTTTCATCACGGCCTGATGAGTGTTTTTACAATGAAAGGGTGTTGGACTTTGTCATACTGATCTATTGAGATAATCATTTGAGGCTTTTTTCCCCTTATTCTATGAATATAGTGTATCACATTAATTGATTTTCAGGTATTAAACCAGCCTTGCCTTCCTCAGACAAATCCTACTTGATCATGGAATACATAATCCTTTTCATGTGTGACTAGATTTGGTTTGCTAATATTTTGTCGAGGACTTTTGAATCTAAATTCATAGGAGATGCTGATCTCTAGCTTTGTTTTCTTGTGCAGTCCTCGTCTGGTATTGGTATCAGGGTGATAGTGGCTTCATAGAACCCCTTAGTAGCTGTCCCATCCCCTTTATCTTCTAGAGTTTGTGGAAAAAGGAGTATAAATTCTTCTTTAAGAGTTTTGTAAAACTCAGCAAGGAAGCCATCTGGGCATGAGCTTTTCCTTGTGAGTAGTTTTTATTTTTGTTTTGTTTTTAAATTGCTAATTCAATTGCTCTTTTATAGATTTATTCAGATTTTCTGTTTCTTATGAAGTCATGTTTGGTAGTCTGTCCCTTATCATACTTTTAAGACTATTCATTCCTGCTTTTCTGGGCACTGGTCATCCATTTCAGCAGAACACAAACAGTTTGTGGTATTAGGGCCAGTTTTTTTTCCCTTAACAACCTCTTATCTTTCTTTAATGGATTCTTACACTTGAGAAAAAAAGCAAACTAGATACATCCAGAAAAATGTATCACCAGATGCTCTTCACCGTGTAATGTGAGAGTCAAATTTTAAGACACTTGTTTTTTTCAGGCTCTAATGTACCTGTTTGACATGACTCCAGAATGCCCAGGATCTCTTTCAGACATGTTATGGTGGAATAATTATTCCTAAAAGCAGACACTGAAATGCATTTTAGAAAACAGGAGCCCATGGAACTTACTTTAGTACAAGAATCTTTTATTTAAATTCTGATTCATAAAATTAATTATGTGATTTGAAAGCAGATCAACCCATGATAATTTTTGTTAAATCTGTTAAGATTTTTGTAATTAAAGGCCAATGTAATCCCTAATCAGTTATTCATTCATAAGGAAATTGATCTATGGCATATCCTATGAAATATGTAGGTATTTTCTCCATAGTTCTAATAAGAACTGAATGGTTTGCTCTTTTTTCAAAGGAAGAGGGAAGAAAGTTGGAGAAGCAACTGATTCTAATCATTCTTAGATTTCAATCTGATCACTAATGCTATCATAGTACCTAGAGGAGAAAAAAAAAAAACTTTAGTTATGGGTTAGAGTTCTATAAGGAAAACAGAAATGGCCTCAGGAATTTCATCAAGGGAATTTACACTGAAGTGCTTACAGATGAGGGCAAAGCTAAGAAGTCAAACAGGGGATGGCAGAGAAGCCAAGAGGTGAGCAAGGCAGCAAACTGCCACCACCCTAGGAGGGAAGGACACGGGATGGGTGTGATGTCACCAGAAATATAGGATCCGAGAGCCATGAGCAGCCAGGATGCGTCCCTGACGGGGCTGCGGACCTGTGCAGACAGCAGTAGGTGCAGCCCATTCAGAGAATGACTGTTATGTAGAGAAGAAGCAGAAAGACCCAGGCTTCCTCCTTCTCCCCTCCCAGTCTTTCCCCAACACTTACTACTACTACTACTACTACTAAGTCGCTCAGTCGTGTCCGACTCTGTGCGACCCCATAGACGTCAGCCCACCAGGCTCCCCCGTCCCTGGGATTCTCCAGGCAAGAACACTAGAGTGGGTTGCCATTTCCTTCTCCAGTGCATGAAAGTGAAAAGGAAGTCGCTCAGTCATGTGTGACTCTTCGAGACCCCATGGACTACAGCCCACCAGGCTCCTCTGTCAATGGGATTTTCCAGGCAAGAGTACTGGAGCGGGGTGCCATTGCCTTCTCCATCCCCAACACTTCCCACTGGCCAAACCTTGTTAGAACCATTTGGAAAGAATCCAGAAAATGGAGTTTGTAGGAGATGGGATGGAAAAGTGTTTGAAAACAAACAGGAAATTATCAGCACATTTAGTGAAAAATATTCCCAAATTTGTTGAGATACATCTGTGAACAGCAAGAAAATTAAATATAAACAACACCACATGTGGTATATTATACTCAAATGACTGAAGCCAAAGAGAAAAAAAACAAAACAAAACACAAATGCAGTCCAAGAAAAAAAAGATATTGTGAATGCAAGGGATCAGTAATGGAAATGTTGACTGACTTCTCATCAGAACCACTGATACAAACATGTTCAATCCGGGATTAAGTATTCAATAAAAATATTCCTTTTTTTAAAATGAGATGAAAGCCATTTTTCAAATGAAAGAAAGCTAGCGGAATTCATCACCAGCAAACCTATACTATAAGAAATGCTAATGGAAGTTCTTCAAGCTGAACTGAAATGATACCAGAGGCAAATTTGAATCTACAGGAGGGAATGAAGAGAAGAACGTGCTCTTAATACATGAGCATAAAAAAGGCCATATGTTTACATGGTGTTAATTTTTCTAAAAGGCAACTAATCATTTAATGCAAAAGATAAAAGCTACACTAAGTATTCTGATGCAGAGAAGAGTGGGATTATATTGTTGTCAGTTCAGTTGAGTTCATTTGTTCAGTCGTGTCCGACTCTTTGCGACCCCCTGGACTGTAGCACCCCAGGCTTCCCTGGCCATCACCAACTCCCGGAGCTTGCTCAAACTGATGCCCATTGAGTTGGTGATGCCATCCAACCATCTCATCCTCTGCCGTCCCCTACTCCTCCTGCCTTCAATCTTGCCCAGCATCAGGGTCTTATCTAGTGAGTCAGTTCTTCACATCCGGTGGCCAAAGTATTGGAGCTTCAGCTTTAGCATCAGTCCTTCCAATGACTATTCAGGGTTGATCTCCTTTAGGATGGACTGGTGTGATCTCCTTGCAGTCCAAGGGACTCTCAAGAGTCTTCTCCAGCACCACAGTTCAAAAGCATCAGTTCTTCGGAGCTCGGCTTTCTTTCTATATTGTTGTCAGGACCTTACATATTTTTGAAGTGGTACAGTATTAATGCTGAGTAACTTATGAAACATTAACCGTGTATAGTTTATATCTTGAGCAATCACTAAAAATACAAAGAGGTATAGCTAACGAATCAATAGAATAAACTAAAAATCCTGTGAAAGTATTATATTAATGAAAAACGGCAATAAGGGAGAAACAGAACTGAAAAGACATGAGACAGGCAGAAAACAAGCAGAAAAATGACTTGATGAAGAATAGCACCTAACGTCACAGACCACACCATGCAGGCAAAGCAGAAGGACAACAGACAAAAGGTGGTCATCCAATAGGGTTATTATTAAATGTACGAGGACTAAACATTCCCAATAAAAGCATGATGAAGCCACATACGGTCTACAAGAGATGCTCTTTTAGCACAGAAGGAAGTTAGGTTGGAATTAAAAGGATGGAAAATAGAGATTGTATAAACAGTAAGTATAAGAAAGTTTACCATCCATATATTGATATCAGACAAGGAGACATGGAGGTAAGAAGTATGGCCAAAGATAAAGAGCAGCATTGAAAATTAACAAAAGCTTCAGTTTATCAGAAAACATAAAATCGTTAAACGGTATATACTTAAAACACAGCTATAGAATACTTGAAAAAAACCCTGACAAATAGAATTAGACAAACCAATAACTAGATGTTCAATATTCCTTTTATATCCCTTGCTAGACATAAGAGTTTTGAAAACCTGAGTAAGATTAACTTCCTATGAATTAGCATTCATAGAACTCTAAATCCAACAGTAAACTACATGTTATTTTAAACTGCACATGGAACATTGACCAAGACATGACATAAAATCATCTCAACAAATTTGAAAAGATTGAAATATGAAAGCTAGGAAAACTTATAGACATATCTCACCACACCAACATCAGCTTAAAATTGAAACCATAGAATATCTAAAACAAATCCCAACGATCTTAGTATTAAACCATACACTTCTGAATAGCCCAGTCAAATAAAAAACCACGAGACAATGTGTAGGTAGGGCTGAGTCCCTTCACTGCTCACCGGAAACTATTACAGCAATGTTAATTGGATATACCTCAGTACAAAAATACAAAATATACAGATGTGAGAGTTGGACCATAAAGAAGGCTGAGCACTGAAGAATTGATGCTTTCAAACTGTGGTGCTGGAGAAGACCGTTGAGCTATTTCAGATCCTAAAGGATGATGCTGTGAAAGTGCTGCACTCAACATGCCAGCAAATTTGGAAAACTCAGCAGTGGCCACAGGACTGGAAAAGGTCAGTTTTCATTCCAATCCCAAAGAAAGGCAATGCCAAAGAATGTTCAAACTACTGCACAATTGCACTCATCTCACATGCTAGTAAAGTAATGCTCAAAATTCTCCAAGCCAGACTTCAACAGTACATGAACTGTAAACTTCCAGATGTTCAAGCTGGTTTTAGAAAAGGCAGAGGAACCAGAGATCAAATTGCCAACATCCGTTGGATCATGGAAAAAGCAAGAGAGTTCCAGAAAAACATCTATTTCTGCTTTATTAACTATGCCAAAGCCTTCAACTCTGTGGATCATCACAATCTGTGGAAAATTCTTCAAGAGATGGGAATACCAGACCACCTAACCTGCCTCCTGAGAAATCCGTATGCAGGTCAGGAAGCAACAGTTAGAACTGGACATGGAACAACAGACTGGTTCCAAATTGGGAAAGAAGTATGTCAAGGCTGTATATTGCCACCCTGCTTATTTAACTTCTATGCAGAGTAGATCATGAGAAACGCTGGGCTGGAGGAAGCACAAGCTGGAATCACGATTGCCGGGAGAAATATCAATAACCTCAGATATGCAGATGACATCACCCTTATGGCAGAAAGCGAAGAAGAACTCTTGATGAAAGTGAAAGAGGAAAGTGAAAATGCTGGCTTAAAGCTCAACATTCAGAAAACTAAGACCATGGCATCTGTTCCCATCACTTCATGGCAAATAGATGAGGAAACAGTGGAAACAGTGTCAGACTTTATTTTGTGGGGCTCCAAAATCAGTGCAGATGGTGACTGCAGCCATGAAATTAAAAGACACTTGCTCCTTGGAAGAAAGGCTATGACCAACCTAGACAGCATACTCAAAAGCAGAGGCATTATTTTGGTGTCAAAGGTCTGTCTAGTCAAGGCTATGGTTTTTCTGGTAGTCATGTACAGATGTGAGAATTGGACTATAAAGTAAGCTGAGCCCCAGAGAATTGATGTTTTTGAACTGTGGTGTTGGAGAAGACTCTTGAGAGTCCCTTGGACTGCAATGAGATCCAACCAGTCCATCCTAAGGGAAATCAGTCCTGAATATTCATTGGAAGGACTGATATTGAATGAAACTCCAATACTTTGTCCACCTGATGCAAAGAACTGACTCATTTGAAAAGACCCTGATGCTTGGAAAGTTTGAGGGAAGGAGGAGAAGGGGATGACAGAAGATGAGATGGTTGGATGCCATCACCAACTCAATGGAGAAGAGTTTGAGTAAAGTCTGGAAATCAGCGATGGATGGGAGGCCTGGCATGCTGCCGTCCATGGGGTCGCAGAGTCGGATATGACTGAGTGACTGAACTGAACTAACTGAACTGGAGAAGACTCTTGAGAGGCCCTTGGACTGCAAGATCAAACCAGTTAATCCTAAAGAAAATCAACCCTGAATATCAATTGGAAGGACTGATGCTGAAGCTGAAGCTCCAATATTTTGGCCACCTGATGTGAAGAGCCAACTCATTGGAAAAGACCATGATACTGGGAAAGATTAAAGGCAAAAGAAGAAGGGGGCCGCAGAAGATGAGATGGTTAGATAGCATCACAGACTCAATGGACATGAATTTGAGCAAACTCCAGGAGATACTGACAGAGAGAGGAGCCTGGTATCCTGCAGTCTGTAGAGTCCCAAAGAGTCAGACACGACTTAGTGACTGAACAACAATACTAAGTAAAATGTTGTTTTTTTTAAGTCAAATTTTCAAACGAATGGAAAAAGAAGATGCGGTGTTTGTATATGTATCATGGAATATCATTATTGCTCAGTCACTAAGTCTTGCCCCACTGTTTTGCAATCCCATGGACTGTAGCCCACCAGGCTCCTCTGTCCATGGGATTTCCCAGGCAAGAACACGGGATTGGATTGCCATTTATTTCTCCAGAGAATCTTCCCAACCCAGGGATCAAACCCACATCCCCTGCCTTTCAGGTGAATTCTTTCCTGCCAAGCCACTGGGGAAGCCCATATGATGAAATGTTACTCAGCCATAAAAGGAATATAATTTGCAGCAACATGAATGCAACTAGAGAGTCATGCTAAGTGAAGTAAGTCAGAAAGAGAAAGACAGCTTTCTTATCCATTCATCTGCTGATGGACATCTAGGTTGTTTCCATGTTCTGGCTATTATAAACAGTGCTGCGATGAACACTGGGGTACATGTGTCTCTTTCTATTCTGGTTTCCTCGGTGTGTATGCCCAGGAGTGGGATTGCTGGGTCATAAGGCAATTCTATTTGTAATTTTTTAAGGAATCTCCACACTGTTCTCCATAGTGGCTGTATTAGTTTGCATTCCCACCAACAATGTAAAAGGGTTCCCTTTTCTCCACACCCTCTCCAGCATTTATTGCTTGCAGACTTCTGGATCGCAGCCATTCTAACTGGTGTGAAGTGGTACCTCATTGTGGTTTTGATTTGCATTTCTCTGATAATGAGTGATGTTGAGCATCTTTTCATGTGTTTGTTAGCCATCCGTATGTCTTCTTTGGAGAAATGTCTATTTAGGTCTTTGGCCCATTTTTTGATTGGGTCATTTATTTTTCTGGAATTGAGCTGCATAAGTTGCTTGTATATTTTTGAGATTAGTTGTTT
>SJYQ01003532.1:948838-960577 GCA_006410935.1 Redunca redunca
CCAAACTAGTGTTATAAGAAATAAAATGGTATTTACTACAGATTCTACAGATTTTAACAGGATAAATATGAAAAGTTATGAATTACTCAAGGCCAAAAAATTTACAACTTAGATAAAATGGGGAAATTCATTGACTGTACAACTTACCAAATTTAACACATTGAAAATTTAAGTGGGTATTTATGTGATGTTGTCATTCGGTCACTAAGTCATGTCTGATTCTTTGCAACCACATGGACTACAGCACGCCAGGCTCCCCTGTCCTTGTATTAAATTTGTTCTTTTCTCAAGTGATTTCTGTCTGAACTTTACCAAACATTTTAAGAAAATAAGATGGAGAGAACTGGTCAAATATTAATAAATTTCATAATTGTGAATGGAGGGAAATGTCCTGTTCCTGGAAAGAAAGTCAAAGATTGAGGCTATAAACCAAATGCCACTTCTGTACCACCTTTAAAAATCTAGCTACAATTAAAAGAGAAAAGGTTGGAAATAAAGCATAGAAAACAGCTATTTTAGGAAACAGCTTACAGAAAGAGGAAAGTGGTGGTAGTATGAATTTCTGGCAATCCAAATCCAAGTGAAAGACATTTAGCATGAAAACAGAGAAGCTTACATCACAGCACAGTCACCAAGAAAAGTTAACAATCCTGAATCTTTATGTACCCCAGTATCTCTTTGAAATAAATAGACACTACTAAAATGTTCAGATGTATTGACAAACCCACAAACTTAGTTGGAAATGTTAATATATTCTAAAATTGAAAGATCAAATTGAGCCAATACATCAGCCCACTGGGGATCTGACTTAACTCCTCAAGCTCTGACAATAGGCTTACCGAAAGCACTTGCTTTGTTTCCAACAAAAAGGAAATGTAAATATGTATCATAAGACATAATAGAAATGGAATGTATTTATCACATCCCAGAAGAAAAAGAAATTGTCAAAGTAAAAATAATAGAGACCACAATCTCTTTTCAAACCTAATGACATTGGAATAACAAGGACAGACCAGAAATAATTTCCCTGTGTAGTTACTCTTGTATTAAAAGGAAAAGAAAATTGAAATTACAGGCTTTTTAGAAAAGAATGGCAATGAGTAGCTGTAAGTCAAAAGCTGTGGGATTTGGCTAAAGCAGTAATTATAGGAATATTTATGTCCTTAAATGCATTTATCAGAAAATAGAAAAGATTAGCAGCAAATGACAATCAAAGAAAAGAACAACGAAAGTTTAAATAAAGAAGGAGGAAAGGATTATTTTAAGTTAAATTAGAAACCAATAATAAAGGAAATGATCAGAAAGCATGGACCTTAATAATAAGACAAAAGTTCATTCTTTGAGAAGTCCAACAAACATGCAAAGCTTCAAAAATCTTATCTAGAGAGAATCAGAAAAATAACGTGAAGGACAAGAAGAAATTGCTTCAACTATAACAACTTCAAAAATGGTAAGAGAATATTAAAGAGACATTTTGAGTGTCTCACATTCAAAATTTAAATGAAAAGGTAATTTTCCAGGAAAGTTAAACCAGTAAACATGATTGAAATGTGACATGTTCACTCCAAGAAGTACAACCTGGGTCAGGTATACAATTATATGGACTTTAATCCAACCCATACCACTTGGGAGGGTTGCTAACTTTGGGTTGGTTTCTCAGTTTCACTGGGTGTCACTTTCTCTTGAGTAAAATGAGATAAGAATAGTAACCCTGCTGTCCAGGGTTACATATACATATAAAGCCTTTAGAACAGTGCTGGACACACAGTATTCTATCATCATATTATCATGTCATTCCAACATCAGCTTCCCCCTCTTATCACCAGATGGTTTAGAGCTGAGACTTACCAGACCTTCAATTAGAAATCATTCATATTTGAACAGTTACAGACCTAAGAAAAAAGTATTATGTTTCTGACATCAGCCTTATGCAGATGGCACCACCTTAACACCAGCAAGGAACCAGGGGAGCACAGAGTCACAGGAAACCCATCAGCTCTCTTAGATGCATGAAAAGAATGGCCAGTGGAAGTTGAGCTGATGAGTTCTGGTGTCTCTTTGGTCGCAGGAATAGCAAGAGCCTTCCTACGCTCCCCTCCGTCCACGGTGCTCACAGGAGGCCTGAGAGCCTGCGATGCGAGATACTGAAACTGGATTCTGAGCAGGGATTAAGGAGCAATGTCTGAGAAAAAGGGTGTTTGGGATGGGGTAGGCGAGGAGGCTTACAGAGCTTACCTTTCTGAGACTGTGAGTTACTCAAAACATGGGTCTTATTCATGTTTGCTCCGTTCCAACTCAGTGTGGACCTGGCCATGAGACAAGTCAACAATCTAGGTGTATTTGGTATATCCGCACCCTCCTAGCAGACACCTAGCGTTACTCATAAAATGTGAACAAATGCCGTTATCAGGCTAGGTATTTGAAAGCGTCTAGGACATAACTCACCCACTCCAGTATTCTTGCCTGGAAAATCCCATGGATGGAGGAGCCTGGAAGGCTGCAGTCCATGGGGTCGCTGAGGGTCGGGCATGACTGAGCGACTTCACTTTCACTTTTCACTTTCATGCATTGGAGAAGGAAATGGCAACCCACTCCAGTGTTCTTGCCTGGAGAATCCCAGGGACGGGGAGCCTGGTGGGCTGCCGTCTATGGGGTCGCACAGAGTCAGACACGACTGAAGCGACTTCGCAGCAGCAGCAGGACATAACTCAGCACTCCATAAAAACATCTTGGGTCAGCCTTGAGTGCACAGTAGTTTGAAGTCAAGGTTTTATAGATCTTGCCTGATGTGTGCTCATCTCTCAAGATAGAATAACTATCTGAGTGCCAGCTGAGTGGACCCTTCCTATCCTGATGGCATGAAGGGGTTCCTTAGTTCACTGATGGCTCGCTGCTTTTCCCCCTGCTGGGGGCTCACAGCTGTGCACTCGCCGGGCATTTCGGCTTGTAGATTGCTCATGTCTGAGTCTTCCTTTTGATGCATCAACATTCACTCTCAGTGTCCCCGCACTTCTCAGTACCAAGTCTTCTGTCTTCAGTTTCTCTAGCCAACCTCATTCACTCGAGCTTCCACGGTGATCTCAGGTACCACCTGACCTTTCTTTGGATGTTGCATTTAAATTTCATCTTGGATTATTCGTGGTGGCTCATCTTTTCTAATACTCCCAAACCATTCTTCCTTTGGATTACATGATATTTTAAGAGGCCTTTAGTTTTCATTATATAAAGGACCTCTCAGAAATGCATACAGTCCCTGCAAACAGTTTTATCCTTTGAATGAAAGGACGTTTTAAGACACCTTAAATTTCTGAATTGTTTAAAGGAACTCTGAGAAATGCAGATAGTTCTCGTGACCACTTCTACTTGTAACCGGAGGGTGACAACCTGTACCTTAGTGGGCACTCTACTCACATGATCACAGGAAGCCTGTGTGTTCATTGGCTCATGCAAAAATGCAAAGGCCATGGCGTGAGAACGGGGAATGAGGTTTCCGAGGACATCGATGAGGCTGCCCTGGAGGCAAAACTGCCAGGACATCGAGACAGGGAAGGGGGCACCATGATGGGCACGGTCGGGTGTGGGCATGAGGGTGCTGATTGCAGAGGCAAGTCGTGTAAAGAGGGTTTTTCTTTTATGAGGAAATGATGCTGGCAGGACAGTTTTAATGTCGTATCACGGCAAGTTGTTCAGACTCAGCCATAGATACATTTTGCTATGGTCGTATCTCTGGCTTGTTTTTAGCTCCATTTTCATTTCTCAAAGATGTTAGTGAGGAATGAAGTCCTCATTTTAAAAGTCCTAATTCAAACCACAGGTATTCGTCTTGGCTTTCCAGGAAAACCGAAGCTGTCCCCACACTAACATGTTCTTTTTGTTTCCCGGTAGAACGCCCATTCTCGGGATTTCCTTTGGAGCGGCGTTTCTCTCACTTGCCTTTATCCTTTTCGTCTGCTTTGCTGGACAGCTTTTGGTAGGTACTTCACATATGCAACTTCTTTGAAAATGTGCTCATTGAAAACTGATTGCTCGATCAAAATAGGGAGCTTGCTGATTTACTCTTTCACGAGATACACAGCCCAGTAGAGAAGCCAGTATCCTTCATGTCAATAGCCCAGACTATGAACTGAGGAAGCATGTAACAACCAAGACACTAACTCAAAGGATACCTGAAATATTGGATAGCATGCTATAAAATCACATTTGTGTTTGTTTCTGTCAACATTTTGTACTATCCCTCTTAAGTTTTCAGAGTATTTATAGCAGCAAATACTAGTGTAATAGGAGGCTTTTAATGACCAGGAGAATTAAAATGTAAACCAAGTGTGTCTTTGATAATGACTTCCACAAGATATAAAATTTTTGAAAATATGAAAATAACAAATGTTAAAATATCTCTTATTAGTGTTTTAACTTAAAACCAATCATTGTCAGCGCTTATGGTTTAAATGCTAGTTCAGGATATAAGAAGTAAACCTCACTGGACTCTTGAGTGTAAAGCAGTTGTTGCTGGGGGGCCCTGGATCTCTGAGAGCATCCTAAGAAAGCCAACAATGATATATAAGTCCCAAGAGATAGTCAAGGTTTCATTTTGTTCACTGGAAATAAGTTGAAACAGGACTGAACCAGAGGCCAAGCATTGGGTGCATTCTGGTCTGATATATGGCACCATTTGGCCAAAAAAAGGATTAAGATTCCAAAGTGTGTCTTTGCCTCTGGACAGTGGATGCTGCGTCCTTCTGCCCTGGACCTTTGCAGACTTTGGTGGGTTCTGTTTGCTATATCATAGTTTGAATGTTTCCCGTTGGATTGGAAACTCTTCCAAAAGTAAGACTGTGGTTTCTGATTTCCTCAAATGCACACATGGCATCTCAAGCCACTTAAAAATCCCCTGAAGACCTCACAGGTTGTAGAGAAGATGGAGTAACTGTTGACCATGGGGATCTTTGTCAAGTTCTGAGATACGAGGAATTCCTAACATACGAGGAAGCCTGGCTTTCCATGTGCAGATTTCCCTTGGGTGGAGAGGCACACACGCTCCACCCTTTCTCTTCCTGACTCCCCAAGACACCTGCAGCCTGTGTCTCCAGTTTTCAGAAGGGATGATCATCTGTGGTTCTGTTGGAAATCTAAACCCTGCTCTCATTAAAGCTATGTATATCCTTGTGTCTGAGTAGACATACTTCTCGTTTTCTTGGAATCCAGTCTTGAGGGTGGCAGGAGAATAGTTAGGGTTTCAGATTGACTTTTCTTCCCACCGAAAGTGAAAGCGTCAGTCGCAGTCGTGTCTGACTCTTTGCAGCCCCATGGACTGTAGCCTGCCCTGCTCCTCTGTGCATGGAATTCTCCAGGCAAGAATATTGGAGTGGGTTGCCATTGCCTCCTCCAGGGACTCTTCCCAACCCAGGGATCAATCCGGGTCTCCCACACTGCAGGCAGATTCCTTACCATCTGGTCCACTAAGTTGCAATAAAAAGAAACACAGAGGAGGAAGGGAGAATCCCTGGGGCAACTTTCCTGCCTTGGTGAAGTTTCAGTAACATCTCCCCTCTCAGCCCCACTATAATCTGACCACAGTGTTGAACTTTCATGGCTTGGGGTCCTTCCTGTAAGAGCCTCAGGGTGATCATAATCCAACATTCCTGGCTTCTGGTTCCTCCTAGAAACCAGAGCCTTCCCTGGGGGCGTCCCAAGATTCCAATGCCCACACACCAGATGCTACAAAGTTCTTTTTAACTCTGCGTTGTCCCAAAGAGAAAAGTTCAAGGCTGCAAATGAACCGATGTTTACCTCCTTCCCCGGGGGAAGCCTGTGCTTTGCCAAAGTGGTCAGGAAGACCAAGCTTAAAGACATCTGGTCTCTCTCAACTTGAATGGATAGGATCCGTGCCCGAGTCTCCCCCTACTGGCCACTTGTGATCCTTAGTCCACATGTAATCCTGGTAAAATTAAAGACGGAATTCTTCTAGTTCCACTAGGAGTTTCTTTTCACTCTTTAAAATAGTCTGTGAGGATTTTTTTTTTTTTAACATACAACATCAAACATGGTATTGCACAAAGGCTTTAAATGTGCTTTCTATTCAACCCTCCAAATTCAGTCAAAAACTACACATATCACCGTTGAGATTCTTGTTGTCTTTTCCAAGCCAGAATTTCCTCACATGAAGTTTGGAGAACAACCGTCTTTAAAGTTTCTTGGGATGACTGGAGATATTAAATGTTAAGTACCTAACAAGATACTGACAGATTTTCAACAAACAGCAACTACTATTATTTTCCATTACTGCATATTTTAGAGTGCCTATTCATGGGGTCAGAGATGGCAATAGCACCCCACTCCAGTACTCTTGCCTGGAAAATCCCATGGGTGGAGGAGCCTGGTAGGCTGCAGTCCATGGGGTCGCAAAGAGTCGGACACGACTGACCGACTTCACTTTCACTTTTCACTTTTATGCATTGGAGAAGGAAATGGCAACCCACTCCAGTGTTCTTGCCTGGAGAATCCCAGGGATGGGGGAGCCTGGCTGGCTGCCGTCTATGGGGTCGCACAGAGTCGGACACAACTGAAGTGACTTAGTAGCAGCAGCAGCAGCAGCATTCATGGGGTCGCAAATAGTCTGACACGACTGAGCGACAACTGAACTGATTCTTAGAGCACTTTAGACAAACCTGTATTTTAGGCAACAGAAACTAGCATTAACTTTTCAAAATCAATATGAGTGTACACTCTAAACAGTGTTTAGAACAAAGATCAAAATGATAAATGCTTGCTTCTGTCTCTTTTTCTAAAATTACCCTTCTTACACATGACATTTAATGTAATACTTAGTGTCACTCTACAAAAAATAAATTTAAATTGAAGAAGGAAAAAGCCTACATATATAACAGATATTCCACAGTGGTCATGGAGAAGTATGAGATTTTATTGTGATTTGTCCTTTTTTATGGGTTAAATACTGGGTTTATGAAAGACTACTGAATACCCCAGGGTCATGTTCTACTGACTTACGTTAACCTTCTGAAAATTTAATGCCAAAGGCAGTATCAGTGCTAATATTGGTATTAAATTCTCTGTATGAAAAGTGAAATCAAAATACTTCTGTAAAGGAAGTGGAGAAAAGGTAAGCCTGGCAGATATTTTTTTTCCTCCAAAAGTTTTACCTTTATTATTATCTTTCGCACAAAAAGTGCAGCACAAGTAAGTAAAATTGATAGGTCATTGACCAACTGGGTTTAATAAAAAGGTGAAGTGAAAGTGAAGTCACTCAGTCATGTCCGACTCTTTGCGACCCCATGGACTGTAGCCTACCAGGCTTCTCAGTTCCTGGGATTTTCCAGACAAGAGTACTGGAGTGGGTTGTCATTTCCTTCTCCAGGGGATCTTCCTGACCCAGGGGTCAAACCTGGATCTCCCTCATTGTAGGCAGATGCTTTACCCTCTGAGCCACCAGGGAAGCCCCTAATAAAAAGGCGGGGACACATCAAAATGGGTAAAAAATAAGAGTGATAAATCAAATGCAGTTTTTTTCCTATTGATTAAAAAAAAAAAAAAGTGGTATTTTTTCAGTGACCCGTTCAGAGAAAAATGTCAGGGAATCTGTTCCTGATTGTTGTGAGAAGCCCCGCCTTTCCATCCACTCTGGTTACTGCCAGTCCACCCCATCCCCAGGCTCTTCCAGAAGCGATCACCCCCCTACACATTGCCCACATCTCAGTTCTTGCCCGTGGGTTCTGCACCTGCTCACCTTCCTGGAAACTTTCTCGGGAACCTCACCAGCCCCTGTGATGGGCCCTTCTTGAAGCACCGTGGGACACAGGGTGACATACCTTTGATCCCCTTCTTAAAAAGTTTCTGCTGAATGTGACTGTGGTTTCTGCTGGTATATAACAGGGTCCTTAAGACCAGGGTTGTTTCCTTCACTTGCTTTCTATCTCCCAGTGAATCCAGCAGAATGCTGGGCATGTAGCTGTGCTTATAGTAAGTGCATGCTAAGTAAACATCTGGGCTTCCCAGGTGGCTCTAGTAGTAAATCGCCCGCCTGCCCATGCAGGAGACATAGGAGACTCAGGTTCTATCCCTGAGTCAGGAAGATTCCCCTGGAGGAGGGCACAGCAACCCACTCCAGTATTCTTGCCTGGAGAATCCCATGGACAGAGGAGTGGTCCATAGGGTCTCAAAGGATCGGATATGACTGACATGGATTTGGTGCGCATGCACGCAAGTAAGCATTATTGGATGTCATTTCCATGAGGTTCTTTTTCCCTTCCTCCACTCTTGGGCTCCACGTAGCACGTCCTCCATCTCGCCACCCGGCTCCTGTGTTCATCCTCAGGCAGTTATGTTCTCTGTGAGCCCTGATCGTTCTCCTTCCTCCAGATCCCTTAGGTGGGGATAGACTTGGTGTGTAAATGAATGTATGAAGGAGTGAATGGTCCACAGCCCTCATCCTGCTGCACTGAAATTCCTTCTCACGTGTGCCATGATTCCTTGACTCTGAAGTGCCTCGGGCTGGCTCTTCCATTGGAAACAATTTTGTGACCTTCACCAGCTAATTCTGAAGAAAATTAGCAAAAGGAAAACTAGTCTTTCCCACCTAGAGCCTGCTTGTTGGGCTTCCTATTTGTATTCTTTTAGGAGAAAAAAAAAAAATCATCGATGAGTTCGTCTCAGCCCTGTTTTGTTCACTGACTATTCCAGACACTTGAAACACAAAGTATTTAGTAGGTCAGGAAGAGTCGGACACGACTGAGTGACTTCACTTCCTCTTTTCACTTTCATGCATTGGAGAAGGCAGTGGCACCCCACTCCAGTGTTCTTGCCTGGAGAATCCCAGGGACGGGGGAGCTTGGTGAGATGCTGTCTATGGGGTCGCACAGAGTCGGACACGACTGAAGCGACTTAGCAGCTTGAAGGAATGTCGGGTTGCAAATGCAACCACCTGGCACCACTGCTGAGAGAGGCCCCACCCCATCCTCACCCAGACTTGACCTCTCCCAAGCTCCCAGCTCTGAGTCCAGCTCGCAGTTGCCGCATCCCTGCCAGCATCCTGTGTGCCTCCTTGTCAGGTCTCCTTCAGCGCCTCTGCCATCAGTCCTCCTGTGAGGGCCTTGGTTTTCTACAGCACATGCTGGTTAGCATTTCAGAGTCGTAATCTTGAGAGCTGAAAGGAAACTGAGAGATAACCTTGTCCAGGTCTGCACTTGGGGGATGAGGGACCCAGGGCCCGAGATGCCGTTCATTTCCATGAGTTTCCATTTCTACTTATTTAAAAGGAAAGTTTCCCTGCATGAAAATAATGCAGGAGTCATAAGCAGATCCCTTGAGGAAGCAGATGGAGACTTTGGATCACGGTCAGGAATATGAGAACCGCAAGATCTGCAAAAGTTCCCTGTCCTTGGATGAGAACCTTCAGAGCCAATGGAGACTGCCTAAGACAGGCGAGATCCGTGAATAGTTCCGTATCTGACCTCATTGCAGTTTACAAATGATAAATGCTCTATTATATTAAAAGTGAAGACTTAACTCTGCTAGGCATTTTATGTATACTGGCTCATTTATCCACACAAGAGTCCTTGGAGGGAATGCTCATTCTACAGTTAATGCAAGAGAAGGTCCAGAGGTTTCATAACTTGCCTTGAAGTGTTAGTATACAACAAGTAGGTTTTGGAGCCTTTGGGAAGAAGCCTTAGAATCCTTGTAGTAAGTCGAAGGCAAGTTCCAGAGGATGCTAGACTATGTGTGGAGAGACACTGGCAAGTGCTGAAGAGGAATGTCCACCATCCTGGTCATGGAACTTCATGGTACTAAAGCAGCCTCGTAGTGATTGCTAAGCATCAGTGGCTCAAAGGCAAAAAAGTCAGGCAAGATAACATCACACAGAACCTAATTCACAGTGGCCTCTTGTCTAGTTTCCCAGTATATTCAGCTGTTGACCTAGTTTATGTAAAACTGGATTTTGGACAAGGTATAACCCCATCTTAAAATACATTCAGTAAGACAGAGAAAAAATTTCATTTATAAGTCAATTTAGACTCAAAATATTCTAAGTAAGAAAGTTTATAGGAATACTTGCAAAATATTTTCACATATATGAAAGCCCTTCAAAGTGTTTTCATTACGTATCATTTTATTTGATAATCAAAACAATCCATTTTATCTGAGTAGAAACTAAGATGCATAATAAGAGATTCAGGTTTACATTTCCATAACAATCAGCGATAAAAAATAATAATAGCTGTCGTCACCATGGTAGTAATAAAAATAAGCGCATTTTTATTGCCAAGTTTAACTTTTCTAAACTACCTGAAGTAGACTTAAACCTCTGCAAGAAACACAAGAGATGTAACCATAAATAACAAAGACGCCTCCCACAAAAGCGTTCTTGATGAAATGTCTTTTAGAAGAACTATGCCAGATTCAGCAAATGCAAATGTTAGAAAATGTCAGGAGAAATCTTTCTCTCCGTGTGGCTTTCTTGCCACTTTGTATGGCAGAGATAGCACAGTATCAGCCCAGCAGAGATGAAAGCACAAATATAGAGAGTCCTGGGGACAGAAAACAGGCCACACGCCAGCTGATAGAAAAGCTTCCTACCCACAGGAGTGTTTTTCCCTTGAAGTCTATTTTCTCTAATATCAGTATAAGCCTGCCAGCTTTCTCTGGGTTAGTATTTTCCCCATCTTCTTCTCCGGCTTTTCCTTGCTATGTAGGTAGGTGTGTCTCTTGTAAACAACATCTAAGTGTATGTTACGTTCTCTGATCCAAGAGTCTCTTTCTTTTAGCTGGCAAGCATAATACATTTATGTGTATTATAATCATTGCTAGTCATCTTTTGCTTTTTTTAATCCATCATATATGTTTTGGCTTCTGTTTATTTTTCCTCTTCTCCTGTCATCTCCTGGACTAATGGAGTTTATTGAGTCTCCTTTATTCCCTCTAGTGACTTGGCAGGTACACATCCTCGTCTTTTCTTTCAGGGATTAACATAAAATGTGTAGCATGCACATTTCTCACCAGGTCCATTATTGTCTCCATCTTCTTGTTGAAAAATGCAGGCACCATGCTCTAATCCTTTTCCATTGTCCATCTGACGTTGTCTAGATTTTTCTGAATTTAAACCACTCGTGTTGTTTGTTGTTATCGGTATTCTGGCTTAACAGTCTCTTTGTTCACATTCTTCTGAATGTCATGCCTTCCTCCAGATGCAGTGTTCGTATTTCCATAGGATTATTCCTCTTGTAATCCCCTCCATGAGAGCCTATGTATAATATACCCCAATCAGCTTTTATATTAAAAAAAATAAAAACAGCCTCTTTTCCTCTTTGTCAGTTCAGTTCAGTTCAGTCGCTCAGTCGTGTCCAACTCTTTGCGACCCCATGAATCTCAGCACGCCAGGCCTCCCTGTCCATCACCAACTCCTGGAGTTCACTCAGACTCACGTCCATCGTGTCTGTGATGCCATCCAGCCATCTCATCCTGGGCCGTCCCCTTCTCCTCCTGCCCCCAATCCCTCCCAGCATCAGAGTCTTTTCCAATGAATCAACTCTTCGCATGAGGTGGCCAAAGAACTGGAGTTTCAGCTTCAGCATCATTCCTTCTGAAGAAATCCCAGGATTGATCTCCTTCAGAATGGACTGGTTGCATCTCCTTGCAGTCCAAGGGACTCTCAAGAGTCTTCTCCAACACCACAGTTCAAACGCATCAATTCTTCGGCGTTCAGCCTTCTTCACAGTCCAACTCACA